>CANUEX010025329.1:0-73000 GCA_948099535.1 Jatropha multifida | reverse complement strand
AAGATTTATTTTTGACTCTCAAATAAATTAAAAATATTTTTTTCCCTTACAATGGTCAAAAACGGCAATTCGAAGGGTATATTTTTGGAATAAAAAAATTTATAATTGTAATTTTTTAATAAATTTTAAAACTATTAATTTACTCTTTTAGTCATTTTTTTAATTTAATACTATTATTTGTTTTTAATTTTTTTATTTAGCTAAAAAAACTTAAAAAGTTAAAAAAAATTATATAATTTCGGTTTCAAACCGAAACCGAACCAAAACCGGCGGTTTTAAAATCGTTTTTAAAACCGTATAAAAGCGGTTCGGTTCCGATTCCATCTTTTTTGAAACCGAAATCAGCGGTTTTGGAACCGCGGTCATACCTACTTTTCATTATCACTTATTTAAGAAGAAATAAAGATTTCTCAATATTCTACTGTAACTAGAAATCTTAATCAAAATAACAAACAAATAGAGCTACTTAACAACTTATCTGCTACATCATTATTTTCTAAGGGAAAGGAAGTGCTTTAGCAACAATTGCTAGAAATAATTTAGTGCAACACACTATTAATCATACTAAAAGAAGCACCAGCGATCAAAGAACATGAATTCTTCTGGAATTTTTTTTTGCCATAAGCTCTAGATATTCATAAGTCACGTACCACTGGTGAGTAGATGCTGATTAGAGTGTACTCCCAAATGTGGCCTCCGAGGAAAGGAGCAAAGAAAGCATAAAATGCAATCACTAATAAGCAGAACACAGTTATCGCAACAACCTATCAAACACAAGAACCGATATTTGGAAAATTAGTTACCAAATGAAAGTATTACTGCATGATTTAACTGGAAAAATAATAATAATCCCAATGCGTAAACAGCCAATCAGAAGATCCCGACAAATAATATAAGAAAAGTTCATGTGCCAGCAATGCAACATCTACTTTTGGGTTCCACTGGATGAGCCACATTGAAGGAGGTGCTTTCCTTCCAATAGACAATAAACTGCAGTATCAATAATATTCCAAACCTTATTTAGCATGGTTTTCAGTTCAATGAATGTACATCTTTTACAAATAAATAAGTGGATAATGTACCTTTAAAAGACGATACAGGTAGAATGCAAGTTAAGAAACTGAGGAGAATCAACAAAAACTTCAACCATATTTCCAATTTATCATGGCAGCACAACCGCATTAAACTATCACTTATTCTCAAAGATTATTAAAGAGGGGAGAAACAACAGTTGCAACAGTGGCTGTAGATTGATCAATGGATGTTTAGGAGGATTGATCAATAGAATTGAGCTAAAATGCAGAACTTGAGTGTTCGGGGGCTATATTGAGATTTGAATGATAGATGCTGTCTCAAACATAAAACCAACAGCAATCTTATGGTAAAGGAAAGACTAAAAAGACACAAGAAAGAAGATCAAGATAAATTAGAAAAGGAGCAACGATAATCAAAAAGGAAATAGAAAAACTAGCACAAATTGCATGAACGAATGCATACAATAAATAAATAAGAACTCTCACAGCTAACTAACTCTAAAATACATCAGAAGTCACATGAATAATGAATTTAACAGAACCAAAATACATATAATAGGCCACCACTACAGTTACAACACCAGCATCCCTGCAAGCTCCAGACCCAGTAGTAATTTGGATAACAACCATCACAAAATGTTTTCAGAATATTTAACTTATAACTCGTAGCTTTATTAACAACATCTTACTCTAATAACATAAGTTTGAGTCTAATACCCAAATTACTGGCTTACATGGCTATCAGTGGCCAAAAAGAAGGTTACAAATAACTCAAAGCTACATAACCCTGATTTAGATAAATCTAGTCAACTAGGTTCAATCCTAAACTAGCTGAGATTAGCTATAAGGATCTGTTTTCTCCATTCCACTTGATTTAGGGCTACCACTAGTGTCATCTTAGATAATCCTTTCCTTTCTCATTTCTGACAACTTCAATGTGCTTACCATTCTATGCAGCTGCACTTATTGGTCTACAATGTATATTCCCAAGCCACCTCAATCTCATTTCTATCAACTTTTTCTCAACACAAGCCTTCTTCCTATGAATGCATTCATTCCTCATCCTAGTCACCCTTGAATTTCCACAAACTTAATGCAAAAATTTTCCAACAAAAATCAAGCAGACCCTTTTCTTTGCTAACTTATTTTTCCTTGTTTCTTGCTAAAATACCTCAACATCTTCCATAAACAAAATAATTGAAGAAGAAATAGAGAGAAAGAGCAGGTTGATTCTAAAAGAGAGTAAACGTTGCACCTCTTTCACACTCCAGAATAAAGGTGTGACCTAAATCTAGCTTCTCTCAGAATTAGTGCATTTACTACAATAAAGTAATGACACTTTATTTACTCTAATCAACAGCAAAAATCAATAAAGAGCATCAAGAGGGTTCAATCTATGCACAAAAATTCATTCCAACATGAGGAAGTGCAAAATCTAAAACAGCATAAAAATCAACAACTAACTATTCCCAATACCAAAAGCAGTAAAGAATCTTATCTAAAACAACAACGCGATGTACATCCTCCCCTAAATGCCTCCTATTAAGCTCCCTGAAGAGAGAAAGAATTAGAGCAAGGAATCTGGTCAGCAATTCATCTTATTTGTACAAGATTACAGTCCTCTGCTTCAACTTGTCCTCCGCTAGCTCAGCAAATCCCTGTCTCTAAAAACTCCAGCCACAGCACAAAAGCAAGCAATAAACTGATTCAGGTGCGTCTTCTATAGAAAGATTTTACTTGTCAGCAGTTACTCTCACTAGTATCCTCTCAACCCAAGAAAGCAACAAAGAGCGATGTACCCTTCCTTCATGTAGTTTTCCAAGTAAAAGATTTCTTAAAACTTCCGAAGCTCATATAATGAGGAAACAGTATTTCATATCTAAGCAAAAACGGTAAGACCTGTTATTGGATATTCAATTTCAAGGAAATGAAGTTTAAAGGATGAGAGCCTATAAATGGTAAGACGGCATCCTCTAAACAAAGAAGCGTAAAAAAAAGAGATTGTTTGAGGATAATTTTGTTCAAACAAATATTACAGGTAATAGAATTGGGTTATATCTCCAATTGAGCTCCAAAACACAACCTAATAAAGCCATCTGAAAGCTTTTTATATCAAATGCAAATATAGGAGAAGGAACCTGATTACTCAAGCAACCTCCACTCCCCATCCTCTTAAAACTTTGACATGAATACAGACAGATATTTGAAGCCTATTCCCAGGGTCTAACCATCATCCTTGAGTTCTTGAATGAAAATTGTACAGGTAGTCTTAACAATCTATTATAATTGGAACTTCTTCCTTAGCAACCAGATGCTATTAATCTTACAAATAACAGATCATAGATTACCTCATGTTCAAGATGGAACGTGGAAACTAAAAAGAAAAAGGAAAATTCTTTCCATTCTTGAGAACCATTATATAGTTATAGTTCGGGAACACACTCTATCATTAAGAAAATAATTCCTAATTCTCTGGAACACTCCTTTCATCTTTCTTTTTCTTTTTCCCTTCTTCTCCAGAATTCTTAGCAACCAAGCAGGGTATAACTTAAATGAGCTCTTAAACCCTACAAAATCATCTGAAAGTGGACAGACATGAAAAGCCAGTAACACACTACTCCCCCAACAAGAAGAAATGTGCCCAGCCTTCAAAAGTAAGATAAAACAACAAAGAAACATGAAAAGCTACAGAAACTAGAAACCCATCCCAAATATTTACACACAAACGACATCAGCATTAGTTCATTAACAAAAATCAGTAATTTTAAGGAAATCCAAACATATTGAAACAGGAAACAGAACGAAAGAAGTTGAGAATTATGAAACGAAGCATCTTTGAATGTTTTCAAAACTCCATACCTGAAAGGTGTGTGCTGGCAGTTGCCATCCATGTCTCCTCACCATTGCTACTCCAGCCTTCAAACAGACCCTAAAGAGGAGAAAGAGGGAGAGCCTCCCTTTCTGTGACTACAAAAGCCGGAGGAAGGGTCAATTTCAATTGGGTATATGCTGAGTCTCACTGGTCAAGACAAGGGTACTAATGAAAATATGAGAAAAAAAATTAAAAAAAAAAAAAAGAAAGGAGGAGAGAAAAATCCCATTTAAAGTAAAATTTAGAAGGAAAAAAATATATATAGAAACCAAAAAGAAGAGAACAAAATGAGAGCCTTATATATATATTATATATATGAGTATATATGTACACTGTATAAAGGTCCAGAGAGAAAAGAAAGATGTGGAATTGTTGAAGAAAAACACAAACTGACAAAACCGCAAAAAGCGTTGACAGACAAAAGCATTTATATATCAATCTGAACTGAATGAATATTTGTCTTTAAAATGTAGAGTATGAAGGACTAAAGTGATCCAATTCTCCTGCGAAGCAAAAAAGAACCAAAGTCCAAATTTTCTCTTCGTTCAAAATAAAAATTATTATATTAAATTTAAAAATCTTACAAATATTTAGAGATATAAAAAAATAATAAGTATATTATACAATTTAAAAAGGGAAAAAAATATATGGGTTGTTTTATATTTTTAAAGTAAATGAATAATATATACATATTATTTAGATTTTTTTGATAGAAAGGAATAATTTAATATATCTGAGAATAGATTTAAATCATTCAAAAAAGAATAGTACATTTGAAGATTTAAAAAAAAACTGAGTAGGACATCAATTAAATTAGCTTGATCTATGTTGAAAAGCAATTATCTCTACACAAAGAAGCATTAATTTCTGCATAAACATATTAATAAAATAATGTGCTTAAGGTAATTTTTTTAGGAAATATTTAAATAGTATTAATCAATAAAAGGTATGCAAAAATAATTTTTAAAAGAAAATAAAAAAATTTAGGAGAGACACGAGGCAAGTTGATTTATTGATTTATTTATACCTCTAGGGTGTTAAACATGTTTTGAATTTATAAAAAAAATATTTACATCGTCCTTTCTTTAATAATAATAGGTCCAATTTGACTTTCGTAATATTAAAAAATATAATTAAATCATATTTTTTTTCACTTAATCTTTTTATTATATACTGTTACATTGAATATTTATAATCCATATTTCAATTCATAGAATTGGCTAATATATTTAGAATAGCTATAATTTGGGGTAAATAAAAAAGTGAACTTATTTTCGTATGAAAGGTATCAAAATTTTTATTTAGTATTATTATAAAAAAATTAAAAAATTTGATTTTTATTTAGCATTTTTTTCGAAGGTAAGTTTCTGATAAAAGTTAAAATACTTTCGCACTGTCCTAAATTACAATTCCACTATCTTTTTTTTTATTTTTTTTTTGAAAGAGAACTTTTTTTTAAGCTTTCATCCTATTCTATTTGATGCATTTCTATTAATAAAAGTTGCCTCTAATATTAATCAATTCGATACTTTATAGTAGTCTTAATGTTAAATTAAAAAATTAAAATTTTTATTATTTTCAAGAATAAAAAATAATTATTTAATTACATTTTATATATATGTAAAAAATTAAATTAATATAAAAATTATGTGACACGAGGAAGGGAATTTTATTTTTGAAAAGAGTTATTATTTATTAATATAGGAGGTCTTGGTGGGTCCCACTAAAATAATTGTGTTTCCACTCTAGTGCCTTTTTTTCAATTTTTTTTTTCCCTGAGGAAACTGCCACTGAGTCTCGCATTTAATTTAGGATATGATTGCATAACATGCAAATATGAAAATGCTTCTTCCTAGGGATTTGGAGGATTCGATTATCAGAGTGCCATTTGCCAACTAAACTTCCTGTTTTTCTTTTTAACATTATTATGCCAAGTTAATTATTCCCATTTGTTTAAAAAATAAAAATAATATTTAATTTGCACCTCAAATTGAACAAAATATCCGATGGAAGGACTAATGAGCCTCTTCTTACTAATGCTGTATAACTTATTGATGAAGATGAGTTGAACAATTATCTTGAAGCTTATTGGGGGTGTCAATGGCATATACTGCTGGGAGATTTCGCAAATTAAACTTTCTTTCCATATTTTTCATTTATTACGCTTTTTTTTACTTTCTAATTATTGTTTACACTTAGACTGTATTCGGTAAAAGCATTTAGAATAGCTTTTAGTGTTTTAAATTAGTCAAAAACTATTTCTCATATTTTTATTATTTTTTATACTTTGAAATCCTTCTTTATTACATTTTTATTATTTTGCATGCTTGACTCGTTTATAATTGATAGTAAAAGAAAAAAAAATGTTTCTCTAGTTATTTCTACATAACACTTCCGCTTTCAACCACTACTTAAACAATGAAAAGCTAACCGCTATTAAAATAGCTAATAGCTAATAGCTACTAAAATAATTAAATTTGTCGTTAGACCCTTAAAATCAATTAAGGATTAACTAACAACTTCAGCGTACCGGATATGAATGATTGTGTATCTGAATTCCTAATTAGAGTTTAAAATGAGTTTGGATTCATGATAAAAGCTTCACCGACTATTAAAAATAAATTGACAGTGCAGAAAACCAAAATTATAAAAGCTTTGTAAAATAAAGGAGATTTCTTGAAATTATTGTATTGACAAGGATAGAAAGTGTGAAGAGAAATTAATAGTACCTAAAAAAATTACAATGAACAGAAAAAAAAAATTGAAATTGTCTGTGAGCTTGATTTTTCGAGTTGGTTGTTCGAAAGCCTTCCTAGTATTTGAGCTCGGCTTTTATAAAGCACCTAGCATTCATGAGTATGACATCTCAACTGCTCAAGGTTATTGATAAATTCTCTTCACCATGCATTGTGCGATAGTCTTTTCATTATGCTAACCTCCTCACATATTTTGCTAAAATTAATTAACTAATTATGAATCTTCAATACTTAAAAGGTTTAATTAATTAATTTAAGCCCAAAAATTCTCTCCTATGTGAGAGTAAGGATGTCGTTATTGCAACTAGGGTTCTTCCTTAAGGAGATTTTGTTCTCTTGGTTTCAAAGGCCATATCGCTTTCAGTGATAATCATACCTGATCGTTAGCTCCTTTCTTTAGTTTTGCTTTTGTTTCCTTCAAGTTCAAGTATTCTTATTATTATTATCTTTTATCCTTATTAGCCTTTTTTATTATTTGTGGTTTTGCTTTTTCATTTGTTTTGACTTGCCCTTTGCTTTACCCTTTTGTATTGTTTCAAGTACATTCTTTTTTTTTTTTTGTTATCTTCTCTCTATCTCTTTGCGATAAATCAGTTGTGGGTATGAAGCTGAGTAATGATAGTAATCTTAAACCAAATACAAAAGAGGCTGCTGCTATTGATGTCAGTGGTGAGAGTATTCAGTCTACAGAACCAAAGGAGACCATTTGTCTTACTGGGAAACTTTGGATTGATCGGATATATAACAAGTTTGCTTTGATGGATACGATGGTTAGGGTGTGGAAGGCTAACAATGAAGTTCTAGTTTGGGAGTGGGATAAGAATATCTTCCTATTTCAATACCACCATTGGAAGGATATGCAGCATGTAATTGAGAATGAGCCTTGAAACTTTAAAAATAATATTTTAGTGTTGAAGGAAGTCATTGGTAGTGAGCAACCTTCTACCATTGATTTTTCTCATTCATCATTATGGGTTCGTGATTATGATTTGCCACTTTGTTGTATGATAGAAGGAGTTACTAAGCTCATTACTGGTAAAATGGGAAGCTTTAAGGAATGGTTTAACAATGGGGCTCACAGCTGGGGTAAGTTCATTCGATTTAAAGTATCCATGAATCTCAATAAGGCTTTACTACGGGCTACTTCTATAAAGTTTGGAGGCTAGATCCTATGGATACCCCTCAAATATGATGGCCTCCCCACCTTTTGTTATTTTTATGGTAAGTGCGAACATTCTTGTAAGCAATGTGAGGATGTTGAAGTAGTTGATCCAACTAATTAGTAGAGAATGCAGTATGGTGAAGCTTTGAGTGCATCTCCCCTTTGACACGACTCAAGAATTGGCAAGATTAGGGGAGTCAGAGACGAACATTAGATGAAAATTGGTTTTCAAACCTGGTGTGTCTCAACCCAAATCGCCCACTAGCTGTGTTGATGTACAAACTGAGGCTCCTTCGCCATCTCTTACTAGTAATGAGGTAAATACTAATTCTATTGTTATGCACTTGAGAGACATGATTGCCCAAGTCCCTAATTTCTCTTCTACCCCACCTTCCTATCCTTTAGCCACCAAACCATCCTACCCTATAAACTGTTCTGCTACACAAGTTACCACCCCAATTAATAATCGTGAAACCATTAATAATCTAATTAGCCCACCTAACTCTCCCATTTTTCTAAGTACGCTTGCCACTATAATTCTTAATAAATGCATTGACCAACCTCTCGAAACCACCCGCCAACCTGATTCATTTAAGCTTCTAGTCCTTGATAAAACTTCCCATGACCCTCTGTCATTGGTTAATATCCTTATTGCACATCTGTATGAGGTTTAGCTCCCAACTACCCTGTTATAATCGCCTTATAATCCTTCTATGGTAGTTGCTTTAAATACAATTAATAATGGTAATGAACGCACTTTGAATCTGCCCCTTGATGATCTTTCACCAACACCTAATTCTCAGTCTCTTGTGAAACTTGCTCACTTAATTTCTTTAGAAGCCCCACCTACGAGCACTGAAAGTTAGAAGTGGTTAGCACGTGATGGAATAGGGTCAGATCAGTGTGAATTGACGATTAGTGGAAAAATAAAGAACTTACTAGACTTTGAGTTCTTTGCCCCTATGGAGGTTAATCAAATAAGGAAGAAATCTAGATGGGATGGAAAGGAGTCAATATAGAAAGTGGTGGCGACTGTGAGGTAATCCTACCAAGCATTATGAGTTTGATTGCTTGGAATTGCAGAGGGCTTGCGAGCTCTCATGTAATTCGACAATTTAAACAGCTTGTTAAGCTGAAATCTCCTAATGTTCTGTTTCTTAGTGAGACAAAGCAGTTACTAGAGAAAACGGAACAGATATATAAGAGTTGTGGTTTTACTTCTGGGATTGTGTTTTTTTATGAATAGATGTAGGGAGAAGAGGTGGCATCTATTTTCTATGGACGGAGGGGATTCACATTCAGTAGTTATCGGCTTCCTCTCATCATATTGAAGTGGTGGTTAATGGGCAATGGAGATTCATAGGTATTTATGGGTGGCATGAAGAGAGTTAGAAATTTTGATTGTGGGATTTACTAAAGGGTATTATTCTTGATTCTACCATTCTTTGATTATATGGTGGAGACTTCAACAAAATTTTACATCAAGGGGAGAAGGTTGGAGGCAATGTGAAAGATCCTATGAAATTAGATTCTTTTTATGAAGCTATTGGCTCGAGCCATCACTTAGTTTTTAGCCATTGCACTGATGGCCACTTTAGTGTTGAGGTATTCTATCTGCATGGCAAGCTTTTAAAATTTCATGATTTAGTCTTGGAGGGATTCATTATTTGCTCTTTTTAGGTCTATCAAGTCTGATGATATCTCTTTGCTCGATATGGATATGATAAACCATGTCCTGATGATGTCACGGGCTAAGCAAAACTGCATATGAATCCAATCTTGAGCATTTGGAACCATTCTTGTGCTGATCCTTTCATCATTATGGGGAATGCTCAACATAATAGTGCATCCACATTTTTCTAGATGTGTATCACAGTTTAAAAGTTCGCCAAATGGCTTGGGAGGTCAATGGTCCCATCGTACGTCTCAAAATTAGGTATCTTGAACTTATGTGGAAAGTGTACAGACATGACTTCTGGAGTTAATGGCGATTCATTTCTCAATCCAAAGTTAGTATTATCGCCTGCTTCTAAAAAATCTTTCAAGATTGGTAAAGTCTTTGCTTGAAAGTCTTCCTCGAAATTATGACATACATTTTTTAGTAGAAGGGTGGATTACACATGTCTCTGCTTTTTGTTATAGGTGTTTATGTGCTAAGAAGAGTTTTCACCTCTCATCTCTTCTCCTACAATCTTGTTTGTCGTATCACCTTCTTTGATCGTGATGTTGATGTGGTGCCCATCCTCAAGGGGAATCTGTGATAGGGGCTTAGTCATTATCCTCTCTAAGACAGAGGTGAAGTTATTATAGGCTTAAGTGAGCAAGGCAACTGCCTATGGATCCAATGTTGATACATCTAGTGCTGTGCGTATTAATTTCTCGACCGAGTTTTCGATTCTATTAACTTCTCCAATCCCTACGACAATTGTTTTTTCCATTGTGTCGTAGGGGATACCAAATTGTTGGATAGAGTAAGAGAAGTAAGTAAATGCTCTAAAGAATTTTCAAATTTGTTCCGTCCACACTCACTGCCCCAATATGATAGTATAAAAAATGTAATAAGCTCCTATAAATGATAATACTTCAGTTGTATTTGATAATTTGAATTGGCATTAACCTCTTCCAGGGAGTAAACTTATTTTTATATATAAGTCATTGTGAGTGTTGGTTATGGAGATGATTGAAGGAGATATGCACAGGATCTTTTTCCGAATATTAAGCCCATATCATTTTTCTATTATTCAGGCTTTAGAGGGTCCTGAGATCTCGCTAAAGTGGGTGTCTATCAGGTACCAATAGCTTAGGGCCTCTAATTGAACATTTTCTAACTCTCTCTCTCTCTCTCTCTCTCTCTCTCTCTCTCTCTCTATAAATAACCAATTTTAATTTCTATTATTTGATGAAATAATTAAGGGTTTTATTTTGTCGTGATCATTCACTATGCAGAAACCACTCAATCAAAATCAAAATGACTAAATCATTCACTTGGTAATCAAAAATACTGAGCGTCTCATTGTAAAGAGACGTAGAGAACAACCCAAGCAATAAACATGATTATGAAAGCAATTGCAGAGAGAAGATGAAAAAAGAGACTCAATACAAAAAGAGCTACAATTGAAGAATATCATTTTGGGTTAAATTAATCCAAGTTTAGATGTAGAGCCCACTAAAATATTTTTTTATTCACAACCCTAACCCTAATATCATTCTGAGATGCTAACAAATCTAAGTTTTAAAATAGATGCCTAAAGTATAGATGCGAATTTAGAGTGATTCTGCAACAAATTAAAATGTTGGATTGTTTTTGTATATTTGGCCAAAATAGGATACTCTATTACTACTAAAACATGAACTAGTAGTTTCTTTTAATATTAATATTTAAGCGAAATATATAAATTCACCTATGAATTTTGTTATTTTAACCTTGTGGCGCCTTTAATTTTGATGGAGAACTATTATGCCTCTAAATTATAAATTTTCATAATATTGTGCATCTTTTATACAAATAACAATAGTTTTTAGTTTTATATGTAAAATATTAATTTAATGAGTGGTTAAACAATTTAGAATAATAGTTTTTAGATTTTTAAATATATATATAAAGTTTTTAATTGATCTAATTTTGCAATTTGAAGTGTTCAATAAAATGATTTTGTAAGTTAAAGTATTTAATAGATATAATTTTATAATTTAAATTGTTTAATGGGTCAAAATAAAAGTTAAGCATGCCACATAATTGAAGCAACAAAGTTCAAGGATGAATTTATGTATTTAACCTTAATACTTATACATGTTTATTGAATCCCATTTTATGATTTTGTCTTTTGGGCCTTAAATAAAATGGAATTTATTATTTTAATTATCTTTATTAAGCTTAGTCCATAATTGATTAAAATGTTTTGGCAACTAATAGATTGTTATTATTTAATTAGTTAAATTAAAAATTATTCTTTAGAGATAAATATAACAAGTGGTTTAATAGAGCATCTTTAAGAAGTATGACTTTACATTCTATGAGTTATGGAAGAAGTACTTGGAGGAATGGAAGAAGTGGAGAGTTATCCTTTTTCTAAAGTGTAATAAGGAAGCAATAGAGTAGCACAAAAGGCATTGAATAATCAATCAACAATCCCAACAATCAATCAATCAGGCTCAACAAACTCAATCAACAATAGAGTCAGACTCTCAAGTTCAATATCAACTACAACCCAAACTATTTTCTTCCATACATTATCATTTCCTATGAACCTACATTATGTCCAGAAACTTTTAATGTTTAAGGGAAGATGAATGGGCTTAAGCTCAAACAAAGGGTTAGAGTTGCCACCCAAATGATAACTTTGGGATAATGCAATACATCATTTGAATTTCTAGTAGAGAGTTCAATAGAGTTGTCATTGTTAGCTTTCTTTCCAAGACATGTGACCCTATACTAAGTCAAAACCTTTAATATTTAAGTAAAGACGAATAGCCTCAAGCCCAAATGGAGAGTTGGAGTTGCCACTCAAATGAAACTTTAAGATAATGTCACATGGCGTTTGGATTCCTAGCAGAGAGTCCAATAGAGCCACCATTGTGGGCTTTCAATCTAAGAAATGTAACCCTACACTATGTCCAAAACTTTTAATGTTTATGGGAAGATGAATGGGCTTGAGGCCCAAATGAAGAGTTGGAGTTACCACCTAAATAAAATTCCAAGATAATGTTACATGGCATTTAGAATCTAATAGAGAGTTCAACTGCCTTTATAGTAGATTTGAGAAAAGTAGGTATGAGGTATGGCATTGACCTTATTATCTTTGATTTACCTAATTCTATATTAATTTTAAATTTTAAATACGTCATACTTGTGTGTTGCTTGGAAAACTTATTCTGTTTTTTGAATATATTACATATAACATGGTATGCAATATACATGTTGAACCATGGTAAAATTAATATCAAAGGCTAATAAAAATGAACTAATCATTTAACTAACACTTACAAAACAAACTAGTTAGAAAAGAACATTTATGTCTTTCTAATTTAACCACAAATAATAAAGAAGTAAATAAAATTCAATAATTCATGAATTATGAATATTACACTATTAGTATCTATGAAATAGGAACTAGTTAATGGATATACTAGAATTAGGGGTGAACATTTGGTTAATCCGAACCAATTCAAACTGAATATGACCGAATTACATAAATCTATATCCAATCCAAACCATATTTGATATAAAACAAAAAATAATCGAACTAAATAATATACAATTTTATTATAAAAAACCATAATCGTCCGAATAATCGAATTAGTATTTTTAGTTAGATAATCTAAATCGATTACGAAAAAATATTCAAATCTAAAATTTTTCAATATATGTGTTCATGTCATCAAATTTGCAATTTGTACTCTAAAAAGCAATTATATACATATGCTTATAAATTTATAGACAATTGTATAGAATAAAATAATAAATAATAAAATTAATTAATTAATCCAATAAGTCTCAAGTGTCCAAATAAAAATTTCAAAGGTAGTCATATCTAAATTCAATTATTCAAATTATAATAATTAATATCATTAACTCAAAAGAAGAATTCATTCAACTTTAAGTTATAAAATTACAGTTAATAACCACTTAAATATAATATTCTTTGTCCATGATCTCAACAGTTATACCATATTATTGTCATCTGTCATGCCCTAACTCCAACCACTAGAGAAATTGTCCACTTTGGATGAAGCTAATTCCATCTCATACTAGATCGGCAAGATCCGCACGGTTTTGTCCCGTAAGTAAAATGAGAACTTCCTAGTGAGGCCACCCATCCTAGGATTTCCATCAAGCGAGCACACTTAGCCCTGGAGTTCTTCCGACTCTCCAGCCATTCCACCAAAAGATGCCTTCAATGATTAGTTTCCCCCCTTTTGATAGATGATATGATTCATTCCTGTATCCCACATTCCACTACCCTAGCTAGCTTACTATCTTATAAGTTAGCCGAGAGCTTTGCTCTACCCACCCTCTTAGCATCGCTTTGCCGAGTCGGGATGTCACAAGCCTATTAACTTCCGTGTGTTCATCCTCGGACCATACATCTACTGGAGAGGGTTCGACTCTGATACCAAATTGTCATGCCTTGACTCCATCAACCAGAGGAATTGTCCACTTTAAATCAAACCAGCTCCATCCCATACTGGATTAGTAAGATCCTCACGGTTTTATCCCACAGATGAAATGGAAACTTTCTAGGAGGTCACTCATCCTAGGATTTCAATCAAGTGAGTACGCTTAGCCCTGGAGTTCTTCCAACTCTCCAACCATTCTACCAAAAGGCACTTCTGATGATTAGTTTTCCCCCTTTCGATGTATGATCTGATTCATTCTTGTGTCTGACATTTACTACCCTAGCTAGCCTGTCATCCTAAAACCTACCCAAGAGCTCTGCTCTACCAACCCTTTTAGGATCGCTTTGTCGGGTTAGGATGTTATATCACGAATCACAAAAACTATATAAATATAGTTTGCACTTTTGGTTTTATTTTAATCTGGGGTAAAAACACAATGTTTTGAAAAAAAAAATCTAAGATAAAATAAATATATATCTTGAGTATTAATTTGGTTAATTTGGATTAACCAAAATTTTTTCAAACTAACCGCACTATAACTGAAAAACCAAATTAATATTTATAATTAATCAATTCAAACCAAAATTAATTTATTGGCAACCGAACCAAACTAAATTACTTGGTTCGATTTGAGTTTTTCGTTAAATCCGTGAATTGCTCACCCCTAACTAGAATTGGAATTGCTAACCCTTTAGTTCTTTTTATTTGCTAATAGAATAATGAAATCATATTTTATGTTTTTAGTCCTCTCATCATTATAAATTCAAGTTTCTAATGCTAGCCCTCTCCAAAATGGAAAAAAAGAAACTCCTTAGAGTCATTTGAATCTTTTTATAGTGACCCTTTATCTCTTTAGATTGAATGCTTATCCCATCAGCTCCCCTCTTTTTTCCTTAAACTCATCCCCATTTTAAGCCCGTTGTCTGCACTTAAGACCCTCTTAAAACCAAGACTTTGATTGACTTGACAAATAGATGTAACAAAAAGGAGTTTTCTAAACTTAGAAAATGAAGTAAAAATGTGCATGTCCCTTTGGGAAGAGGGAGTATGCCCTTTGTTTAAATATTTTACGTGCATGTGTTTAGGTTAAGGCCTAAGAGACCAAGGGCACCACCCTATAAAGAGATAAGATAAAAGTGCATGATCTTAATTGCACATAACATACGCCCTTACTTAGTCGAGACAAGGCATATGCTCTCTTTTTCCAGTTTTGACCTACTTTCTCATTTAACCTTATTAATTACAAAAGCTCGAAAAGAAAACTCGCTTTGTAGGCCTTTTTGCCTAAAAAGCCTCTTTTTGCTGGGGGGGGCCTTATGGGCGATAATAATTTTAAAGCAATTTAATAAATAGTAGAAATTAAGATTTATTATTGACAAAATGTCAAAAACTTTTAAATATTAAGAGAATATCATGTTTAGTCAAAATAAAACAATAAACCCCAAAATAAGCTTAATAAATTCACTTCACATTCAAACACACACACAACATCATGCAAGTAACAAAATGAAGAAATAGGGAAGAAGAGAACTGAAGTAACAAAATAAAAACAAAATGAAAGTAAAAATAAAAACAAATAGAAAACTGAAGAACAAATAGAAAATAAAGTGATAAAATGAGAAATAAAGTAGCAAAAACGAGCAGAAAAGCTAAGTATATATATGTAATCTCTACTTCCATTTTCATAATTGAAGAAATAAACTTCTGAAAAACTATGTTTTCTTATTCAACAGTAAGTACGGTAATGTATATACACACACACCAATGTATATGGTATATATATGGATATACAAAACCAACTATATATATATATATATATATATATAATTGTTAAACTCTTAGAATTTGAGATGGTGTAATTTATGCATTAGCTCATCTTTGGGGTGAATTTAGAATATATGTAGTGGAGTCCAAGTAATCCGTACATGATAAGGACTTCGAGTCCTAAATTATTTATTAATTGGAGTTGTTTTAGGAGTCTAATTATTTTATTAACTATATTTTATTATTATATGCTAACAGTAGTCCCCCTTCGATTATTTGATCATTTATGTCCAAATGCAATATTCGCAGGGTGTTTTCAAAAATTTTTATTTAGTTATCATGTATGTATATATTTTATTTATTTTTTTGGATTTTAAGTTATCTGTAATGATGGTGTAGGTTTCTTTTTTGGCTGTTGCGGAACTTGAGGCATCAGGTTGGTTTGGGAGAGCATTCAAAGAGTCGCCTTATTTAATGAGGTGACTTTTTACATGCCTCGCATAACCTATATAAGGGCCATTTTCATTTTCATTTGCTATGCTTACAAAACCTTGCTTCTTAGAGATGCTCTCTCTAGAATATACTTTCTCTCTCTAGTAAGTTTTTTTTCCCTTTGTTCTTTTATTTGTTTGAGGTTATGGGTTCCTCTAGTGATAAGGATGTCCAAAGGCTATAATTTGACTGACAACCAACTGTGATTCTAGGAAAATATGGAGAATCGGAGTTCATACCTCAAGGGCCAACTTAAGTCCCATTATTAAGCCTTCATATTCTGCACCATTATTTGTTATGGAAAAACCCAGGTGTACTGTATACTCTACTTTTATCTTCCTTGGTCCCTGTAGAATTACTTTGACTATCGCTCCTAAATTTCCTAAAGCCCCATCTGTGTGAAGTTGTCAAATATCACAATTGAGGTTCGGTAATTTGACTTGTGGGTCATCCACCTCGACCTTGCCATAAAATCAGCAAGTACTTATGGTTTCATTACTATGCAGAGCTCATATCTTATGCTAACTTGCGCAATTTGATTGTCCACTCTACTAATCTTTTGAAAGTTTTTGCTCAATGTAAGACTTTCTTTAAGGGGTGGTTAGTTCAGATGATCGTAGTGTGGGATTGAAAGTAGTGATGCAGACGGTTTTCTGACATTATGATGACGAATACTAGCTTTTCAATACACAAGTATCGCAGCTCGGCTCCTCTGAGGACCTTTCTCAGATAGTAAATAGGATACTGCTCACCTCTTTCTGCTCTAAGTAGAATGGAGGTGATAGAGCTTTCAGTAGTAGTTAGGTCTAAGTATAGAGGCTCATCCTTCTTAGGTCTGCTCAGGCTGGGGGTGGAGGACAAAAAAGTCTTTAATTTATTCAAAGGTGAGCTGGCATTTGTTATCCTACCTAAAACCTTTCACCTACTTGAAGGTTTGATAAAAAGGCATGCATCTTTTAGTTGAGAGGAGATAAATCATCCCAGGGCAGTTATTCAACCATTCAGCTGTTGTACCTCATGGGCGTTTGTAGATGCTTGCATCTCCAAAATTGCCTTTAGTTTCTCAAGGCTCACCTTTATCCCTCTCTGTGATATCATAAAGCCCAGAAACTTTTTAGCTTTTATTCTAAATGTGCACTTTTTTGGGTTGAGCTTCATGCTGAACCTACTCAAGATTTCAAATGCTTCTTGTAAGTTCCTGGGATGGTCAGCAGCTCAAATACTCTTTACTATCATGTCATCCACATAGACCTCTACAGTGCATCCGATCTGATCCTTGAACATGCTGTTAACTAGCCTTTGATATGTTGCCCCTATGTTTTTTAATTCGAAAGGCATGACTTGATAACAATAGATGCCTCGATCGATGACAAAGCTAGTTTTCTCCTCATCCAATTCATTCATTCTTATCTGGTGATATCTAGTTGCTGCATTTGTAAAACTATACACCTCATATCCGGCTGTTGAGTCTACCAGCTGATCGATGTTAGACAGAGGGTAGGGGTCTTTAAGGTATGCCTTATTTAGATATGTAAAATCAATGCATAACCTCCATTTTCCATTGGATTTGGGTACTAAGACTATGTTCGCCAACATTCTAGATAGTCCACCTCACTTATGAACCCTGCCTTCAAAAGTTTATCAACCTATGTAGCTATGGCTTGTTGCCTCTCGAAGCCATGATTTTGCTTCTTCTTCTTAACTGATTAAGAGCTTGGGTCAATACTAAGCTTGTGAGATACGATATTAGGATCAATACCGACTATGTGCTCTTAGTCCAGGCGAAGTTGTGAACATGATCTTTCAAAATGACTTTAATGTCTTCTTGCACTTCACTTGGTAGGTCAGCTCCTATCATTAAGTGCTTCCTTTTCTACTTCCCATATGATTAGCTCGCCCACTAGTACAGGACCTAGGTCATCTTTATGTCTAGGGATGTCAAAAGGAGGATGCACGGTTGGTTGGACAGATGGTTCTCCCTCTAGCATCCACATATCGGTAAGGTGAGAGGTAAGCCTTTCAGTGCTATCACATATGCTTCTCCGGCTATCCTTTGATCTCGTTTTACATCCACGATTTCGCCCTTATCAGAATAAAACTTTATAGTTAGGTACCTAATTCACGTGGTGGCCTTTAGCTCGTATAGGGCTGGCTTGCCCAGTATGGCATTGTAAGGGAAGTGGACATTTGCCACCATGAACTCCAATTTTAACTTCCTTAATGAATCCTCAGTTTTAAGGTCCATGGCTTTGTCTATGGATCTAGATACTTGTAAGGGCTTTCCTACCAAGCCAAAGGGTGGAGTTCGAATCGATTTGACCCTTGCCTGCTCTAGATTCAAGGCTTTGAATACATTCAAGGTCATCAAATTGATCACACTATCTTCATCTACTAGGATTCTTTTCATTAGAAAGCTCTCTAAGATTTCATCCATTATTATGGCGTCACTATGCGGTGCATGTATGTGATCGGGATCAGCCCCTAAGAATGATATGAGTGGTCTAGGGTTCGATTTTGTTGAGGTAGGATGGAATATATCTCCCTTGCTCTCCTCTTTCTTGCTAAATTACTGTCGCCACCAAACAAACCACTGAATATGGTATGGATAGTCCTAAAGGTGTGATAGTCTCTGCTTGATTTACTTCTCTGTTCATGCTCCCATTGATCTTCCCCAACAAATTGCTTTAGTTCGCCTCCCTGCACAAGGCGTTCTACTTCCCTTTTCAATTGCTAGCAGTTATCAGTTTTTTGGCCACATCCCTATGAAGCTTACAATACTTACTCTTATCCTAATGGTTGAAAGCATCTTCCCTCATATTTTTAGGATAAAAGCATTGAATTTGGTCTCCTTGTTCTCTCTAATCCATGATAAGATCACTAAATGTGGTCTATTCACTGGGGTGAATCCTTTGTCTCTTGGGGGTTCGTTATCTCTTGTGTATAGAGTTTAGACAGAGTAGCTAGCATGTGGAGGTCGGATGGGTGATCTTCTATGGGGCAATCGCCTTCCCCTTAGAGGCGAGTGTCTTTGGGGCTTATGCCTTTCCTCTTTGGTCGATTTACATTATTGGGCCTCATAAGCTTCATCCAGCATAGTATACTTATAAGCCCGTGCCATGAGTTCAGCAAAAGTTAAGGGAGGATCTATACTCAAACTTTCAAATAGCTTATTGTATTTGCAATTTTCAGCCATCGCATTGACAACTACCTCATTGTTCAGATTCTCCACCTGCATCACCATCCTTTGGAATTTAGACACATATTATCTTAAAGTTTCTCTTTCTTCTCTCTTCAAATTTATTAGATCAGAGGAAATCTTCTTGGATGGGATACAAGTTATGAAGCAGACTCAGAATGTTGTGGCTAGCTACGAGAAAGAGTGGATGGATCTCGTTTTAAGCGTTTTGTACCACCCATATGCTGGTCATTAAGAGTGATTGGGAAGACATTAAACACCAGGTCTTTCGAGTTATTCTGCAAACACATTATGGTTTAAAAGGTCGCTAGGTAACTCCTTGGATTAGTACATCCATCTTAGAATTAGAAAGCGGGGAGCTTAAATTTTGGAGGAAAAGTTACGGCTAAGATGTTAGCTAATAATGGAGAATCCTGTCGGAGTCCATAGTCTCTAGTCTCCTTTGATTCTTTGCATTTCCAAACTAGCTCTTTGACTACATCCCTTAGACTTGCTTCATCCAATATTGAGTATGGTTGATCTCCTGATTACTGGGGGTTGATTCCCTTGAAATCTGGTTTTGATTCTGCTTCTTGGTAGCAGTCAGATATTGAATGGCTTGGGTGTTTAGGGGAAAGTGGATAGGTTTGGGTAAGAGCTGTTGCAACCTAGGGATTGGTAGTAGAGGGAAGGGTGAAGGTGAACTATTGGCTCGCTTCACCGTGAGCATTACCCTGGCTTTCAATGTTAGGGTTTTCAGTGGGGTTGGCGGCCATGAGAATCGAAGAAAGGATTAGGAGGATTATTTAAGGTTGAACAGATTGAAGGAGTGTTCCACCCTCACTGCACCAATTGTTCAACTCTCATATTTGAGATGATGTAAATTATGAATTAGCCCATCTTTGGGGTTAATTTAGAATATATATAGTGGATTCCGAGTAATCCATATAAAATAAATACTCTAAGTTTTAAATTATTTATTAATTGGAGTTGTTTTAAGAGTCTAATTATTTTATTAAATATATTTTATTATTATTATATATGTGTGTGTGTGTGTTATAGACAAAACACATAAAATAATTGACAAAATAACTTGCATGAAACTAATAAATCTATGAAGGCCTAGAATCTGCGGCCAATATTTATGGAGAAGAAGATAAGAAAAACAGGGAGGTAAGCATCAATTTCACCTCAAATTTTTTGTATAGTTTCAATTCACTCTAAATCAACATTTATATTCTGGGCATCCTAAATTTATCAATATAGTTATAATTACACCTTAATTTACTTTTAGGGAGAATTAAAGCACCATAAACTTATCGATTTATGCAATTTCATCCTAAAAACAAATTAAGATTAGAATTTTGATTAAAATAATATAAAAATAGAGTCTATAATCAATTTAGACTTAGTTTAATGCAAAATATAACATTCGAATTAAAAGAAAGAATTAATCATATTCCTCTTTTATCCTTCGGCTTCTTATTTTTTTCCCTTTGTAAAAAATTAAATGATTGCTATTGATACTAGCAAAGGAATCACCATATTTTTTTTTTTTCGTCATCCTAGAAAGTGTAACCTATTAATATCCAACTCATTATTTTGCATTTTAAAATTGGTTCAATTTTAAAATCAAAGACGCAATCTTTATTTTTTTTGTTTATTATATGAATACTTGGGTTTGAGTTTATTATTTATTGTTTAAATGCTTGGGTTAATTATGAAGCCCATTTTTGATTTATTTTAATTAAATTTTAATTTTAGATTATTTTAGGTGCAATATAACAAATTGATAAGTTCAAGGTATTCTAATTTACTTTTAGGGCAAAATTATATCTTTAGGATATAATCACAATCAAGTTGATAAGTTCAGAGTACCGAGGATACAAATGTCAATTTAGAGTTTAATTACAACTACTTAAAAAGTTCACGGTGAAATTAAAGATTAGGCAAGAAAAATGGAATCAAATCGATGAGAAAATAACTCAAGAAGAATAGAACCTAGATCGAACCAAATCGATTATAAATTAGAATCAAATAGAAAACGAAAAAGAAGAATATAAATGAAACCATAGAAAAAAATGGGATCAAATCGAGATAATAAGAAAAGAAGAAGAACAACGAAAAGGAGAAGAAGAATAGAAAGGAAACCATAAAAATGAAAATGGAATCAAATCAAGAAAAGAAGTAACGAAATGAAATAGAATCAAATCCGGTGAAGTGATCGCCTACAACAACTCTCATACTGGTCCTTCTGCCGAAGGCAGAGTTAATGCCTGCCATTAAAGCAAGAAGAAGAAAAAGACATTGAAAACAACAAGGAAAAGAAGAAATGAAAAAAAAAAAAAAGCAATGTATGGTTAAAAGGATAATTAGGTAAAAAGAATATTTTCAAATATTTTTCTTTTTTTTTTCAATTATCTTTTCAATATTCAAATACAGATACGACCTTTGCATTAGCTTTTGAATAATCAGCTCAACCTATTGACAACTAATAATAAATCCTCCCGTATTGTAATAAATAAAATACCAATATTTTAACTCCAACCACATTGATGGGTGGGTAGCATCCACCTCCATTTTGAATATATTTAGGAGTGTATATAAGATCAAAATCAGATATTGAGGGGCGTACGAGGTGGTTAGTAGGGGATGGTCGTCAGATTGTTATCTGGGGTGATAAATGGGTAGTAGGACTTCAAGGTTTTTGTATTAACTCTGACGCAGATGCACACCTTGGCGCAGATGCAACAATCAGCGAGCTGATGGACAATGGTCTTTTCTGTTGGAATGAAGAGTTGATTTCCACGATTTTCAGCACTGATGAAGTAGCTCATATTCGAGCAATTGTCTTTCACATCCTAGGAGCTTTAACACAGCTGTGTGGCATAGAACAAAAGATGGGGTTCATAGTGTTGAGAGCGGGTACCATTTTGCTTTTAATCAGCTGCTTGCACCAATGTCAGCCTCTTCATCCGGTTCTGCAAGTCAGACCCTATAGAGACAGGTTCTGAATCTTCGAGTTCCTTCTAAGGTAAAGCACTTCATCTTTCGAGCTTTAAAGAATATTTTGCCAGTTTTTATGTCCTTGGCCAGTAGAGGTATCGATTTGGATCTTGTTTGTAAAGCTTGTGGGACTAGTCACAAAACTATTGTTCATGTTCTGGAAGAGTGTCCCTGTGGTCATCTGGTTTGACACCTTAGTCCATTGAGACTTGATACGAGTAGGTTTCGTGCTGCTACTTTAATGGACTAGTGAGCAAACTCTTCGCTAGACTTGAGACATCACAAATGCAAGTTTTTGTGATGGTGGCTTGGGCGATATGGAAGTCTTGAAACATGATGATCTTTCAATAAAATATCTCTAGGAGCTGCAGAATGTGTTGTTGGGTCTAAGCCTACTTTTCGAATATCAAAATGTCCAAGGTCGTCCCTTGACGAGTTCCACATCACCCAGCCCGACTGGTCCCTGACTTGATGGTTACATCCACAAACAAGTAGCTACAAAGTGAATTTTGATGCAGCGGTTGTATTAGATAGGGGTATGATTTGGGTTGTATGATAAGAAATGAGCTAGGTGAATTTATGGGTGCTGGTGTGAAGTATAGTCGTTTTGTGCTTGATCCCATTGATGCTGAGGCTGAAGCTTTGATTTTTGGTGTTGTCTCTGCGTTGGAAATGGGCCTTCATTCTTTGGTGCTAGAAACGGACTCTCTTCTTCTGGTACATTATCTCAATAATTAGTCTTTTCCATAAAATGAGTTAGGAACCCCGTCTTTCGGTTTTGGACTCTCTCTCTCTAAGCATAATCATGTGTCGTCCTTTAATCATGTGAAGAGAGACTTTAATAGAGTTGCTTATACCTTAGGCAAGTATGTTTTAGATAATTTTAGGGAAAACAATTATATAGTTCTTGAAATTTGACGAAATTATTTACTTCGTCCTATAGTTTGGTAAAATTATTAGAGCATCCACGAGATTTTTCCCTATTTAACTATATAATCCTTCCATAAAAAAGTTTTGATTTTTCCATTATTTTTATATAAAAAGACCAAAATACCCATACTTTGAAATCATACATAGTAATTTCATCTGGGACCCACAACCACGATAGTTTTATGAGAAGGAATATATATATTTTTTTTAACTTTTGAAACCTACACACCAACAGTAATCTAACATAAGCTATGGCCATGAGTGTTCCAACTAAAAATTGCATTAAGGAAAGGAACAAAACAACTCTTTAAAATATCAAGTGCTGGTATTGTTCATCATTCAGTTGAAGCAAAAGACCAAAGGCATTTGGGTCTCCCAATAGAATTCATTCTTTTTCTTGAAGTTTATTGATTTTCTTTTGCCTTTATAAAATCACACAAATCATTTGAGCTAGGTATTCTCATGAACACCTTAACCACCATTTACATATATTGCCTATGGCATTCAAAATCTCATCTTAGCATCATGGTCCTTGGAGCTAGTGGTGGGCTGTTTTCCTTTCATGGTGGGGTATTTACCATGCATTGATCTCAAGTCTTTTATAGATGAGTTTTTATAGTTGAAAGCTGAGATAACAAGAGCAAGTCCACCTATTTGGGTTCTTAATATTTTTGACTTTTTGATTTTTTTTTCTGATTTTTGTTTTGGCACTAAAGATGTTGGATATGTTTTAATGACTGATAAAAGGGAAGGGAGAAGACGATGGTGTGACGGATAACCATGGACATTTTAGTCTTTTTATGTAAAATTAATGGAAAAGTATCGTTTTTTTAAAGGAAGGATTATATAGTCAAACAGAAGCAAACCTCAAGGACATCAAAATAATTTTACCAAACAATAGGGTGAGTTGATGAATTTAGTCAAACCTCAGGGACTAAATAATAATTTTCCTATAATTTTATTTCGGAAGAGTTTTGGATTGAGGAAGTCCCTCCCTCTAGTGTTGTTAGACTCTGCTTTTTAGCTTTGCAACAATACTCCTTTTCTTCTAAAAAAAAGAAAAATCAAAATCGGCATCAAACATGCAATACAACATTTTCTATAGCAAAAGAGATCACTGTGGTAATCCTATTATATATCTTTTCTTTGTGATTTCAAACCATAACGGTCAGTTTTAAACCAAACCAAAATCGTAGATTTAGATTACAAAACCAATGATCCGCAATTGAACCGTAAAAACGTTTTAGTTGCAATTTAAAAGCAGAAAACTGTTAACTGTGAATTTGATGCCAGTTTTGACCGGCTCAATTTCAGTTCAATTCCGGTTTGCTACTGCACTATGGTCATGCCTAATATTATCTACTGCCTCAATCAGACAATAATTTTTACAGCGCAAAAAGATCATCATAGATCACAACAAAGAAAAAGCTTGTTCTGCATATGATCTTAAAAAGGCAACTTTAGTGATCTTGCCTATAAATTAAATGTAATCTACTGGACAAACAAGACGGCAATTTGTACAGTTCCAACAGTTTAGGCAGGATTGTTGCCATAGTATATCCATGGGATCCGCTGCACTTGAGCTGCCCAAAAGTTGTGCCACCATAACCGCCAATATACCAAAAATTGGAGATCCTCTCTCGGGATGAAAGATTGACAAAACCAAGATCAAACCCCAGAAAAGAAATCTACCAGCACAGCGTGTAATTTTGGGCTTTTTGAGAGAATCAATCATGATATGTTAAAAAAGAATAGCTCTGAACCATTCAATGGAGTTAGTTCTAAATACAGCACATCACTCCAAGTCCGATCTTTGATACCTAATTTAACAAGAATATTACTTACAACTACTACGAACAAAGTTTTGGCCTTAAGCATGTCTTGGAGCATTCCCATGCAAATGTGAAGACCTCAAGTGAGAATCATCCTACAATGAAAAGAAAAAATTCCTCTTTAGATGCATAGAAAAGGGCAAATGACAATATTGATCTCATATCCTCCAAAGCTCACCTGCAAGCTATAACTGAAACTAGTTGGGGGTCGAAAATCAAATTGACCCTACATAAATTAGTATATATCAGGGAACATCATCCGAATCCAAATTTCTACACAACTAATCTTGCCATTACATACCATTCCATTCATGCTTTGCTGGGTCCCAAAAAAACCATCATGGCCCTGTGCTATTGAATTCAACTGCCCCTAATGATAAACCCAATTTGACATATCATAAATCATTCATAAAACAGCTTTTTTTTTTTTCCTAACATTTCGTGAAGTCATAAGCAATAACCATGCATAACTTACCAGGCCTTGCATGCTCTGTTGATTGACATAGTAACCATCATGAGGTGGCTCCATTAAATTCAGCTGCACCTGCAATCAGCACCAATATAAAAATGTCATTAATTGAAATCAAATTCTCAAAGAACCATAGTTAAAACCTTGACTTGTTTACCAGTCCTTGCACATTCTGCTGTGTACCATAATAACCATTTAGCGTTATCCCTTCTGTGCCTACATTTTCCTGCAAATATTATAACACACGTTTAATAGTTCCATTACCCAAATCAATCGCAGGTAGATGCACAATCTTTTTAAGACTTTAAGAATTGCAACTGAGTAATGATCATATATCCACCAAATAAGACACTGAATAGGCGATTTACATTCATTAGTAAGAATTAACTACAACAAATGGAGCAATGCAAATTAGAGGATAAGGATCTAACTTTATCACCCAAAAAGCATGTCTAGGAGGGTCTCAAGCAACTGTATTAAAGGTGCAAGGGGCCTAAGACGCAAAAGGCTGCTGGAACCTACACAGCCTCAGGGTGAGGCTGTGCCTAAGCAAGGTGAGGCGAAAAAAGAAAATAGTAACACATAAATCTAAAAATTATATTTGAAGATAGTAAGAAAAAGAAAAAAATTAGAAAAACATAGAAAAACACACACAAAAAAAAAAAAAAAAACATTACAACTTATATTTTAAGTATTGGAGTTCAGATAGAAAAGAGTAGAATCAAGAATATGAAAAAAAGAGAGAGAGAGAGAGAGAGAGAGAGAATAGAAAGCAAATATAGAAAGAGAAATTGATAGAGGCATATTTGAACGGCTGCTGAATAAATACTAGATTGCAGAAGGTGAGTGCCAGATGGAGGAGTGGAGGCTGGATCACGAAGCACATTGCTGGGTTGTGTTGCATTCAATTTCTTTAGTTTATTTTTTTATTTATTTTATGTAAATAGACACAAGCTGGACAACTTTATATTGAAAGAAAAACCTAGCTGACTTGTTCAAGAAAGAAAAAATAAAGGCGCGCCGTTCCAGCACTTAAGGTACAAAAAGGTGTGTGCCTGTACCCAGAGGCGATTGCCTAAGTGAGGTCCTAAGGTCTGTTCAGGCACAAGCCCTTCTCAATTCCCTTGGCTTTGAGTTTGATGAGTTTTGGTCCTTATATCTTGTGGATAACAAGTAGAATCTTTCAAGGAAAGTGAGAAGAATTCCCTTAAGCTGATATTTGCCTTGATACGTTTAAAATGATAAGGTATTTGAACCACTCAACTTAAAAAATAAAAAAAAAAACACAGAAAGGAGCTGGAATTCGACAACCATGCTGTAACCTGTGGCTGAAGAGATTGCACCAGTTTGTAAGGGTAAGGGCCACTATTTTAATGCTAACAGATATAACCTAATCAAAAAAGAAAAATAAAAATAAAAACAAAAACAAAAATGCCCATTATTTATAGGTGGTAATTGAAACACCATCCCCAATATCTGTTATGTAATGAACCCTTGGTCACAGTTAAGCAGCTCACATCATCCCTTAAGTGACATCAATAAGTAAAGAGCTCTTAATACATACTAAAGCTACATATAATGAAATATTATCAGCATCCTTCTTTAGTCAATATAATCCACAACATCATTTACACTGTGATCACAGGACAGGAGTGCAGAAAAAAACAGGACAAACCATTTGATGCATGCTGTCCTGTGCTTCCACAAGCATGACATCTGTATCAGATTGTACCTGAAATAGAAAGAAGCACCATTCAAAAACCTTTTTTTCTTTTTTTGTGGAACATCAAATGGTAGAAGTAGCATACATAGCACATAAACAGGTCCAAACATGAATTTCAATTCCAGAACTAACCTTTCTTTTCCTGACTGGATTCTTCTTCTTACTTGACTTGGGAGCAAGGTTTCCTCGATTTTCTTCTTCTGCATGATAAGCCAAGGATTGGCCACCAGATTCTACTACACTGTTATTTCTGTTATTCACATTCACACAATTCTTCAGTGCTTCTACTAGTGTGCGGAAAGCAATATTATAACTATCTTCACATAATGATCCTTCTTCGCTCATTTCAATTGCTAGTTTGCATAAAGCATTGTAGCGCTGCACCCTAGTTTGTACCCTTGTTCCTTCAGCCAATGGTTGTCTACACCTTGCATCCTTCGTCCACCTCTTCAAAATATATTGATTTGGGATACTTGAAAGACCACAGATTTGGAGAACAATCAACGCATGCCGACAAAGAAAACCTTTGTATTCAAATAATCGGCATAAACATGACACTGCTGACTTTGTCTGGTCCCATGTCACCAAAAAATACTCATTCTTTTCACAGTCTTGAACTCTAAATGTCACATTTGTTCCATCTTCATTTTCCTTTTTCGGATGGCAGCCAACTACACCCAAAACCTCAACTTGAAATTTTTTGAATATTGCATGTGTGTAAACCATCGACATTTGCTTTTCCCAAGGAGAAGGAGACTTTATGGCCGGCTGTTTGTGAGAAGTATCAAAATCTGCTATGGCCTCCTCCTCATACCTATTTTGCAAAATTAATCCATATTGTTTCATAAATTCTTTCAGTGTGATTTTCCTATGAATATATTTATCAAAGAAAGAATTCATGCTTTCAGAACGTTGAGTGGCAGAAATTCCAGCTAGAAATGTATCCCCCATGTATGTAGGCACCCACTTTTTACGATCATCATATAAAGACTGAATCCATTCATCATCATGGAGTTCAAATTGTGTGACCATTGTCCACCACCTCATGTCAAACTCTTCATCTGTCCATGATTTAAAAATGCACTTGTGAAATCCTGGCAAAAAATCATCATGCCGTTTGATCACATGAGAAAGAGTTTCTGACATCTTTTCTAAAATATGCCACAGAGAAAAACAATGGCGAGTATTTGGGAAGACTTCTTCAATTGCTGCCTTCAAGGGTTTGTCCATATCAGTGATAATAACTTTAGGGGCTTGCCCACCCATTGCTCTAAGCCATGTTTTTAATAACCAAACAAATGTCAATTTAGACTCATCTGCAACAAATGCACATCCAAGCAATATTGGCTGACAGTGATGATTTACCCCAACAAAAGGAGCGAATGGCAATTTTTCATGGTATTTAACATAGTAGGTGTCAAAAGAAACTACATCACTGAAGCTGACATAATCATTCCTACTTTTTGCATCAACCCAAAACAAATTTCTCAAACGTTGCTCTTCATTCAAATCTATCGCATAGAAGAAGTTGGGATTCTCCTTCTTAATACGCTTGAAATACTCTAGTAACGCTTGGGCATCTCCTTCATCAAGAGCCAAGTGTCGGCCTTTCTCAAATTGCGAATTAATGTCACTTTGAACAAATGCAACATTTTGACATCCACCAGACTGTCTCAACATCTCCACGTACATCTTTCTTGTCCGTTCACTAACAGCATGCAAGATGTCAATATTATTCTTTTCAGCTAGTTTTACATTTCGATGAATTCGAAAATGATATGCTAGGGCTGGTAAAAGCTCGTGGTTATGCTCCTTAACAAATTCATGAATTATCCACTTGCCATCCGGTCTTCTCTTTACATGCATACTTGCTTTGCAATCTGTTTTTTTCACACTTGATCTCCGACTATTACTTCCATCAGATTCTGGTGTAACTCCATATCTAGAACATGCAAATTTGGCATCTATAAATTCTTTTGATTTCTTCGAACGTCTACTATTTTTTATCGAAGTGGTGAACCCCATTGATTTAGCATATTCTTGATAAAATGAGTATGCTGCCTCATGTGATTCAAATTCAATTCCATTACCTGGCTCAAAGTCTGTGTCCTCTTCAAACATTGCAACAGCTGTTTTGGGGTAATCAGCAACCCCACCATCTCCATTGTGTGCCTCGTCCATGATGTCAACCATATTTTCGCCCAATGCATCTCCAACAGGCACATTATCTTGCAGATTAACCATATCATGAGCCACATGCTGATTCCTGCCCGCCATTATTATCATCTACTTCCATGAGTAAAAACCACTCCTTGCAAAGATAGCTTATAATGATACCTAAAACAACAAAGGAAGTGTAAAAAGATACATTTTGAATGGAATTTAAAAGAGATCATGTGATACAAGCAAATTCGATGAACCGAACACTTAAAAGTTGTTGACAAACTCAATAACGTTTTCCTCTTCACTATTTTTTCTTGCCTTCTCAGTTTTTGTAGTTTCTATTGCCAGTTGAATTGCAGTCAGTTATGGAGTTGAGAGATTTATGTTAAACAGAAACTAAAAACATTGTCCTCTCAAGGTATTATAAAGATATCTCTGCACAAACACCAAACAGCTAAAACAAACAAAACAAAAATCCCAGCTCACAAATTCTAACAGTGATCATTCGGATTAGCCACCATTGCCTCTCAAGACCTAAAAGGAATCTACTGGCAGTTGAACATCAAATCAAAGATCCTCTCCATCAAATCAAAAAACAAAAGTAACTAGACTGCAAGCTTGCCAAGATAATGGATATAAATGATATACACTATCAAACTTCTGTGTGCATTTAGGTATATTGGACGTTGATAAATAGATTGGAAAACCACCTATCAAGTCCATGATGTTTCATTTGGATAGAGAATTTAAAATCGAAACCTTTTAGTTCAATTTGCATAAATAAAGATACGGACACGCAGAGTTTCAGAAATAACATTTTCCCACTAAATCTTAAAGCTTATTTGAAAATTTAGCTTTTCTTGAAGAGGGGAAAGAGAAATTTATGGCAAAAGGTTATCAATTTCTTCGAGAAAAGAAAAGCAAACAAAAAATTAAAGAGGAATGGTGAAGTAATCAACCTGAATTCAAAGAATCAAAAGTAATCACTTCCTTCTCTCCGCTCAAACTCCCTTTTCCTATATAATTCTTCAAAAATTCTTGCTTTTTCCTTCCGAAACTTTCAAGTTCGTGGAGTCTTGGAATCGTACGAAAAGGGTTTGGTAAATCACAAGCAATTGTTGAATTGAGAGAGAAAAGAGAAGGCTCGAGTGCGGGGAAGAGGAGCGGGCCGTGTTCTGTCGATGCGGAGAAGAGCGGGGTGGAGAAGAGGTGTTGGCATAAACTTTTGCAAGGTGATATTAATTAACAGGAGAGGACATAAGTGGCTGTTTGACCTCCTTTTCCCCTTGCCATGTTCAAGTCAAGGTGTTCATAAACCGGCCCAAACCTCTCAAATCGGCTAAAAGTATTAAAATATCTTGAGCTTTGCATTTTGATGCAATTTACTCCATTTTAACCTTCATCCCAATTTTATCTCAAATTGCACACATTGTCTGCAATTGTATCCTAATTTTCAATTAAGGCTCCTACTGCCAAAAAAATATATAAAACGGCAGCTCCACTCCCGCTAAGTTAACCCAAGTCATTTTCTCAAAGCAAAATGCACTCTTTCTATATGAAAACACTTTTGCCTAAAAAATCTAGTTTTAAAAAACACAATAAATTCCACTTTCTCTCTTCTTCGCTCCATATACAAACCTACATGGTTCTTCTTTCTCCTTTGAGCTTCAACTTCTTCAATCTATTTAATTTCTCAGTATTGACCTAAGGTTTCACTCTCTTTAACTTTGATTGCTAGTTTCTTCTCTTCAATCTTGTGTTGTACTTGATGCTTACTCAATAATCATTAGAAAACAATGATTCAAATTAGTTGAGGATTCATTTTGAGATAGCAAATCACAATAGAGAACAACATGGCTTTACCTAGTGAAATGATCAAAGTTTTTCTAACTACCACAAACCCATGAAAGTCCTATCATGTGCAGGCATAAGGTTTCAGAAAACATAAGGCAAAAAAGGGCACTAATAAAAGTGCTTGCTGCCAAAAAGTCCAAGAGGGACTCAATGATGTTTGTATTACCTACACTGTGAAGATTTTTTGTTGAAATCTACTTCACAGGTCGCATAGACCATAATCTAAAATGCATTCTTGAAAACCCTTATTTTATATAACTTCCAGTTGGCATGAATGAACTTTGCACAGTTTCTATGTTCTTTGCCATAGCATTCTCCAACCTCTTAGACATAATACAATGCATAAAATTAAAGTATTAATATTCATGTGACAGATAAAAGTAAATGAAAAATCAACACATTATGTCTCTATTTGTGAGGTCCCATATGAGCACTAAGTCCAGTCTGCTAAAGGAATTGAAATGGTCATTTTGGACTTGAGAGCTCACAAAAGGAAAGCAATTTTTTGGACTTGGACAGAAGGAAAGCAACCATCAATTTGTTTTAGAAATTTTGATTTTGAAAAGAGTTGCAACAATAACTTTAATTTTTGGTGTAAAAACTATAAACGAGAAAGTCATAAATTGACCCCATACTAATCTAATAAAAGGATCACTAAAGCTCAAAACTAAAGGGATTTAGGGACTAGGTTTTTAGTCTAAACAATATAAATTTGGCTAATGATTAAAACGCAAGTTTATGAAAATAATTTATGAACAATTATAAAATGCAGAGGCATGTAAAATACGTGAACAAAAAATAAACATGCATTCATTCATAAAGTAAACTAAAATAAAAAGAGGAGGAAGAAGAAGATTATTCCGTTCATTTCATTTGCAATTTCATGTTTAGATGATGCCAGGATTATAACACCCATCGCCCAATCTCAAAAGATTAGATGACGGATGTCACATTCGATGTCGGATGCACTATCCTAACTATTATACATATCATATTATGAATTAGGGGTGACTAAGTATACATATATTTACCAAGTATATATTTTTTTAATATATTTTAGAAAAATCCAATAGAAAAACTGCAAGAGTTTATTCTAAAAACTAAGCTTGCCAAATCAAATGAAATAAAACATTTCCAAGCTAAAACTCTAAACTCCATCAACTCTAAATAAAATCATCTTAATCTCAACAGCACTTCTATAAAATTATAACCATTCAATTTAATTAAACCATCATATTAAACATAAGCTAAATTATTTATAATACATGTATCAAATCTTAGGAATTCCTACCTATGCATTATCAATTTAGAAAATATTCCTACATTCATCATTAAATAATATTCTAGATTAACTTCATACACACATACTTAAGCATAAAATGCATCAAACTTTTATAATTTTACATATACTCTAATCATTCATCCTTCAAAATAAATATAACTTATACATGCTATAATTCTTATATACATAAGATTAATACTATAACTACCCAAAGCGAAACTCTTCTGCTCTCATGCTACTCCTCTAGTCATCAAGCAGCAACCATTGTCTTCAATTTGTGCGTGACAAAATTAATGCGATGAGTATATAACTTCGTAATGCTCATAAACATATACAAAGCAACATTGTATAAGCAACATACTTAATACATAAAACATAAGAAAATACATAGTTATAAAGATCATAATAAATAAATCATATAGATACCTTTTAAAAACATAAAACTTTACTTACAAATAATCAAAAGCAATCGTAATTATTATTAAATCAAATCTTATACTCATCTAGAAAATTACATTTTTCTTTAACAAATTTTAGGAACTCATTTACTAGTTAAAAACATTTAATTCCAAATCAAGTTTTCATAATGAAATTCATAAATTGCATTCCTTTAAATACTTAAATATGGACCACATACACTTAGAAAAAAAGAAGTAGATAAGATTCCATAACTTATACATAATGGCCTTAAGTCGCCAACATGATCATAGGGGCAATTCAGAGCCCAAACTTATATAATGACCTTAATTCACAAACATAATTATAGGGAAATTCAGAGCCCAAACTTATACATAATGGTTAGCATTGAAATCGGATATGCTCATCTTACATAATCAATCAAATCATACAACAATTCTAACCAAGCATATAAGAGCCCAAAAACAAATCTTGTTCTTTTTAATTCTTAATAATTCTCATAATTCAGTTCAGTAATCTTCTTGTAAACATAAAATAAGTATCATATTAATCATTCATTTCTTACATATTTCTTTTAATTCAAAACATTTCATAACTTAAACATCTCTTTCTTAAGCAATTCATTCATTTCAAAACATTTCATACTTAGAAACAATTTTTTTCTTTTTCTCATTAACTTACAGCTTAGGAAAAATAATCATTTATATACTTTTACAAAGCAAAACTTATGTTCTCAAAACACATGTTTATCATAATATCAAAGTAATACCAAATTTCAATTTAGAAGAAAGGAGAACAAGCCTTATCACCTTAGGGTGGTTCGGCCTCTCCTAGGTCCCAAAGACAAAGAATTTTGCTCCTTTCTTCAAGCATGTCAATTTAACTAACTACACTTTAGAAAATCATATAAATCCTTAACTTACATTGTTTTAGCCTTAAGGCTCTTTTTACCAAACCTAAGCATTTTTTAAGTCATAAGAAAAATCATTTAACATAGGTTTCAAATAAAATAATTTTCTAATCAACTAAAACCATCATAAACATTACTTTAAAGTAACATTTATCAAGAAAAAGCAAGCAAAACATTTTCCTCTTCTCACCATAAGGTTCGACCACTTCAAGAAAATGAAGGGAGAATTGATTTCTTTATTGATCAAACATATAAACACAACTAAAAATCACCTAAGATCACATTAAAACATTCAAATCTTTCACTTATATTCATTTAGTCATAAAATTAACTTTTCACAACTTAAGCATTCTTTAAATTCATATGAAAAATCATGAAAACAAAGAATACAAAATAAAAATCTTTACCACATAATCAAAGCTTATCAAACATCATTTTAAAAGTAAAATCAAGGAAAAGAAAGCAAGAAGAATTTGAGGCCTTTCCCCTAGGAGGCCTCAGCCACTCTTGGCTAAGGAAGGAGTTGTTTTTCTTTCCAAATAAATATTTGGACATACTTAGGTATCACCCCAAAACAACATTAAACAACCAAAATTCAATAAATTTAACAATTCATACAAAATCCCCAAAAATTCACAAGGTTGCAAAAATTCATAAAATCAAAAATTGAAAAAGAAAGAAGTGTTTATGAACACTAACCTCAAATTTAAGCTTAAAGAAACTTAGGAACTTTTACATTTTATTTTTTCCCTTATCCTTGGAGGAAGGCTCTCCAACGTTTGATTAGTAGCAAATCTCCCAAATTCTTTGAGTACAATCACCAACTATCTACTTCTATGCTTACTTCTCCAAATTAATTAATAGTTTATGGTTTAATTTGATGGATTTAGTGTAGTTTGGTTGTAACGCCCTAAAATTTCGGATTTTAAAATAATATTATTTGGAAGGGTCATGAATAGTATCACCCGAAAGGAAAATAATATTTTATCTGGATTCGATGATGATATTGAACATAATTAATATTTGTGGAGTTAATTAGATTTTATGTGATTAGACTTAATTAATTAAAATTAAGATATAAATTTTTCATGATAAACTAAGCAATAAATTATTAGTGAATAGTACTACCGGTCTGTAAATAGTACTACCGGTCCGAAACTTTGTATTATTTCATTCTGGAAAAATTACTATTAATGCTTTATATTTTATTTAATATATTTGGTGTATGTTTATATGATTTAGGTGGGTAGAAACTGTCTCATGAATATTTATGGAGAATTAAGGTACTTAATAAATAGTGTTTTCTAGTGTAGTATGTTAAGGAATAATTGATGAATTATTTTTATGGAGTTAATTTAATGAATTGGTGGAGTTAAATAATAATTAGAGGAGAATTATTTATATTTAGAGCCATTGGATGAGAATACTAGAGACTTAATCCTGGCCATCCATTTGACATAAAATTAGTAGCTAAGTTTGACTTTGCTACTTGAAAAGCAACACTTATCAAACACTATTCCATCTTCTTCTTCTTCTTCTTCATACAATGCCACCTTCTCTCTCTCATTTTCACCTTTTCCTTTCAATTTTTCTACCACAAACTACATCAAAATAGATCAATTAAACTAAAGTTTAGTAATTAAACTTGAAGAATTAAGTAGAAGACGTAGAATTTGGAGTCTTTAAGCAAAGAATTTGGAGTTTACTACAAGTTCAAGTAAGTTGTGACTTTTGACTCTAATGATTTAATTGAGTAATTCATAGCTTAGATATGTTAGATTATAAATTAAATCATGTTCCACCTCCTTCTTTGATTATTTCCATGATTTAGATATGTAAATTTTGATATTTGAAGAGGTGGGTGAACCCTTCTCCAAAGTAGAAGGGAAGGAGAAGAAATTAGATTGAATAAGCTTAACCAAGCTTAATTTGAAGGTTAGTGCCTATATTCTTTCTTTCTCTTTCATTTCTTTAAGTTTTTAATTTTTAAGTTTAAATGTGATTTTTGAGAATTTTGCATGTCTTGGATAATTGTTGGATTTTGGTCGTTTAAATGAGTTTTTGAATGATTCATAAGCATGGTAAAATGCTTAATTGGAAGGGAAAACATTCCTCTCCTACTTCACTAAGCTTGGCTGAATCACTTAAGGTGAAGGGCCTATTGATTTGTTCCTTTTATTTGCTTACTTTTGACTCTAATGTGTTAGTTGATAAGTAGTTAAATGGTGTTTTAAATCTTTTCCTTGTATTTTAATGTTTAAGAATTTTATAAGACTTAAAGAAGGTTTATTTTGTGTAGAAAATGAGTTTTATGTCTAAATAACTAAGGGCTAAGGTTTCAATGGTTTTGATTAGTGTTTTCAACTTGAGTTTACATTTATTTGAAGAAGGGAAGTTCCTTCCCTTTATGCATTTCTAGAGGCCAAACCACCCTAGGGTGGTAAGGTTTGTTTTCACTTCTTTTACTTGGTTTTTAAGCCTCTTAAGTTATGTTAAATATATATTTTGTAAGTATAAGCTTTGATTTGTATAAGTATGAAAAATAGTAAAATTCTTATAAGTTGTAAGATTTAAGGAAGTAAGAAAATTTAGTTTAAAGCTAAGTATAATTTTGGAAATGGAAGCTAAGAAAATTTAGTTTAAAGTTAAGTATAATTTTGGAAATGGAAGCTTAAATGCTTTGGCATGAAAAGTGGAAATTTTTGCAAGTTATAAGTTGATGAATTTTGAAATAAAAGGGGTTAAGCCTTGAAATGTTTAAGTATGAGTCTTATGGAATTTTTAATGAAGTTGTAAGTTAAGAAATTTTGTAATAATAATTATTAAATTGTGAAAGGTTTTGCTAAGAAATTATGTATAAGGAATAAGATATTTTATGAAGAAAAGGATTTGTTTTGGGCTCAAGTATGCATGGTTGAAATATGGTAAGATGAGATTTATTCTGATTATGAGCATGTTCGGCTTTGATGTCTTTCTGTTATATTATGTGCTATGATCGTATGCTAGGCTTTGGATGCCTTTCTGAATAAGCGAACGTGCTTATTATCTGATGGCACTCTCACAGGTCAATTTTCTAGTGGCGCTTTCACAGGCCAATTCTATATCTATGTAATCGAATATGATTATATTTCTCTCAGTATATGTATGAGCCCTCAACTAAGAATAAGTTATGTTATGTTATAAAAGAAAATGGAAACATAATTAAACTTATAGAATTTTTCTTATATTTGTCAAACTGTGAATTTATTCGTAAGAATGAACTCATTTATGATTTTTAGAATATTTTATTTTGATTTGTACGTCTTCGGTATTTTTATATTTGATTTAAGTATTTTAAATTATATTTTAAATTTATTTCTTAGACAATCTCATTTATGGTATTATTAAGTTATTTAGCACCACTGAGTTTTATATGCAATGCCTTGATTTTTATCATGCACAAGTTAAAAACGGTGGATGTTATACAAAGGCCGGAGGCGTAGCATCAGAGAAGGAAAATTTATTTTGGATAGGATATGTACTAGGATGTATTTATGGCATATATAAAGATATTGTAAGAAATTGAAGTTGTATATATTAAGCTTGTAAATCAATGAAGTATGTAATTAATTAAGAAATATCATTTTTATATGAATTCTAAGAGTATGATTATTAGTAATTGATTTTGAGAATGGATGACATCATAATGTGATAGTACCTAAGATTACTTTATGTGGATATTTAGAAGTGCTACATAACTATTGTATTGATTCGGAGTATTGAAGTTTGGAGGATTATATTTGAAAGTGCTTTGTTTTTCATTTGTTTGGCAAGTTTCATTTTTAAAGGAAGCTCTTGTGGATTTTCCATAGGAATTTCCTTAAGCCTTTATTTTAAAAAAAATATTACTTACCTCTTTATGAAAACTTAGCCACTTCTAATACATGATTTAGAATTATTAAATAAGATAAGACGGTGCTCTGGCACCGAATGTGGCACTCATCGTCAGGTCCTCCGGGATTCGGCGGTGGGTGTTATATTGGTAGTAACAAATTTGAAAGAAAATGGAAAGGTGGAGAGGGAGAGAATGGCGTTGAAGTGAGGAAGGAGAAGAAGAAAATATTAGTTAAAAGATAAATGTTGTTAACTTTGAAGTCAACAAATCAAAGTGTTGCTAATTCATTAGGTGATGACAAGTGGAAGGCTAGGATTTAGTTATAGTATTTCCATCCAATGACCTAAAATATTTACCATTCAATTCTCCACAAATTATCACTTATCTCCACATATTTATTAAATTAACTCTATGAACGTAATTTCTTAATTTTTCTTAATAATAATACACTATAAGTTATTGATCACCAATTACCTAAATTTTTTAAAAATATTCATGAAATATTTTCTACCCATATAAATCATGCAAACATGTTTTAAAAATATTAAATAGAATAAAAGACATAAATAGTAATTTTTCCGGATTGATATAATACCAATTTTTGGATCGGCGACACTATTCATAAACCGATGAACTACTATTTCGGACACCCAAAAACATGGCGTTACAAGCATATCACTTCAAATGGGAATCAACTTAATAGAGTTCTTTCTACATTGAGATGGGGTCAATTTTATTCTTTGTTTATCATATTTTGGGTTTTTGTCTATCAAGATTTGAGAAGAAGAGAAGAAGATATTAGGTGTAAAGAAACTTTTTACCGTTGTCTTTGTCATGATCCAAACCATGGGTCGAATCAATACTATGGCCTAGATAAGTTTAAGGCCTCCAGGCTCATAGTAAGCTTAACTCATATAAATTAATTTCTTTAAAACCGACTTTAGGAACAATAAGCCCATAATATGACGTTATTAAGTTATACTGTCAATTTATTTCTCTAACCCAGCTTTAATATTACAATAATTCGTAGCTCGGGCATGTATTTTATATACCATTCACGTCGTTCATAATATAGGCAAACTGGTCCATTTGTATTCTTGGACAAGCAATTAGAAAATCTACTATTTTATTAAACAAACATTCTGATAAATTATACATGATAAAATGTAACACAAGGCGCTCTAACTGTAGTGTTTTAATAAATAGATGTGGACACATCCTTACACACAATGCTGTATATTTAAATATTACTAAAAACTGAAAATTTCTATTATAACTTTGCGAAAGAGGAAGCAAAGCTTTTCTGAACAAGCCAAATGTCTATCTCCTAAGAAAAATTCAAACAAACAAGTGAATTTTCATTACTCAGTGAATAATAATAAATAATACATAGCCAAACAACCACACAAAATGCTTTTCAAAATCATATAATGAACATCCGTCTAATCTATGTCACAACATCAGCATTCATGAATAATATCACCTTCAAGTAATCATCTCAAATGGAGATTAGTCAGTGGCGTCACAAAACTTGCCACAAGCTGTCCTCACACATGGTTTGTCCTCTCACACATGTGCACAGGGGGTCGATCCTCCCACATGACATCCGGTCTAATCTTTACTTGACCAGTCCTCTAATTGTTTTTCTATTCTCTCTTTCTTTTCATCACCAACTGGAGATCAGCCTGTGATTTTCCATATTATATTTCATCAAATTTACAAGGGGCGCCGATCTCCCATACATGGCCGACAATATCTAAGATCACCCTCACAATCCCATGGTAACCCACTCGATCCCAATTCCACCTGAAAATAAGACACAATATTATCATATCACAAGTAATCTAATCAACTCATACAACATAGTAAATCACATAAGAGACTAATAAGCACGTATGAATATAATTATGGAATATATATAATACTCATGTGCTTATAATATTATAATTTATAAGATGGATAATAATGTAAGTAAATATATTTCAATAATATAGTATTAAAAGAATGAAGGCTGAGTATTATATGTATATATTCATGTAATGTGAAATGGTCGATGCCTATATGCAAATAATGGTATCCATTATTTATTATTACTCACAGTAATAAAAGAGAGAGCAAGCTTTAACTTAGATTTGATTAGTGTAAAGCTTCGTTTTTTAGTGTCTAAAATAGTAGTTTATCGGTTTGTGAATAGTACTATCAGTTCGAGATCGGTATTATTTAGGTTTGAAAAGACTACTATTTAAATATTATATTTTTATTTAATATTTTTAGAGCAAGTACGCATAATTTTGATGGGTAGAAAATAAGTTATGAATTTATTTGAAGAATATAGATAATTAGTGAATGGTGAATTATGGTGAGTTAATATTAAAGAAATTTGAGAGATTATTTTTTTTTAGTAAATTTAAAAATTATGTAGAGATAAATAGTAAATTGAGGAGAATTAATTGGAGAATATTTTTAGCCACTGGATTAGAATATTAAAGAATTGATCTAGACCCTTCATTTGTCATTACCTAAAGAGTCAATGTTATTAGCAATAATTTCATTTTATCTTCCACTTCTTCATCTTGCCAACACTCATCCTCTTCATTCTCTTCTTCCTCTTATTCTCTTCAAATTTCTACTAAGTAAACACATGAAAAAAAATTCCACTAAAAGTTAGAGAATTATATTTGAGATTTAAGCTTGGAGAGTAATATTTGGTGATTTATTTCAAGTAAATTTGAGGACTTCTCTACTTAAGTCAAGTAAGTATTTCATAGAAGTTCTCTCTATTTTTGGGTTCAGAATTCTCTTTAAGCATATTCATGCTCATTCATGCTCCACTACTTCTTTTATGTGTCTTTTTGATTATGAGTTTTTGGTTTTCTTTTCTTATGTAGAGGTTGGTGAACCTTCCACCAAAGATAAGGGAAAAGCTATGGTTTAAGTTTTTCTTGAGTTTGTTAAAGCTTGAATTTGAGGTTTGTATTCATAAATACTCTTTCCTCTTTCAATTTTTGATTTTGAGAATTCATGTTTTTAAATGAAAAGTTAGAGGTTTTATGTGAATTGTTTGAATTGATGAATTTTAATGTTAGATGTGTTCTTAGGTGGGAATAGAAGTAATTTTTTGACCCCTTTATAATTTCCATCTGTATCTGACCTCTTCATGAAAGTTGTAGCTCTACTTCTTATCTTTCTAAAACATTCTCTTATGTCTAATTTGGATACTTGTAGCTCAATTTATGATTTTAATATCAAAATTGGTTTTATCATGGCATCCCACTTGTATGTCTGAACTAATTGTCCAATTTGGCAAGTAAGATTGTTAGATTATATTTTATGTCATTGTTAGCTTTCTAAATCATCCTCTTATGTCAAATTTGGACACTTGTAGCTCAACTTATGATTTTATTACCAAAACTGATTTTGTCATGGCAGCCCACTAGTATGTCTGAATTGTTTGCTTATCTTTGACCACTAAAATGATAATATTAGATTTTGAGCCCTTTATGAAATTTGTTTCAGAATATCTTAACAATTCATTGGATTTGGATTTATTGAAATTGAGTGCTTGGATAAGTAGAAATTAAATAAACATGGAATTTGGATGTGTTAAATTAGGTCTAGGTTGTTGGTATGTGTTTTTAGCTTATTTTTAGTATCCTAGAGATTGATCTGGACTCTGGTCTCTTCATAACATTTGTAGAATTTTGTCTTAGCTTTCTAAAGAATTAAATTTTACTCAATTTGGAGACCTACAACTCTAGTTATTCCCTAGAAATCTAGCAAAGGTCAAGGTAATTAAAGTGCTAAAAATTCTTGATTTAGTACATTTATTCACAAAAACCTCAAAATTTGACTAATTTATAAATACACCTTAATAAAAAGAACTATAAAAAATAGTTAATGCAGATTAAGGATTCTGAATATGTGTTTTGTAAATAGAAAATTTGCTTTGCATAAGTATGCAAATTTGATAATTTTTCTAAGTTGTAAATTAATGAGAAAATGAGAAAATTGTTTCTAAATATATATTGCTTGATAAGGATATGATTTTGAGAAGTCTAAAAGGAAATGAACCTTATAAGAAATGTTATGAATTAAGAAAGAAAGCTGAGAGGGTAGTTTTGTTACAAAAATTAGAATGTTTAATTTTATGGAATTCATTTGGAAATTCCACCAATTTTTATAGAATTTAGTATAGTTATATTCAATTCCGTAGAATTAAATTCCTAGAATTAAAATTTACTTTTTTTCATTCCAAACACGAAAACATGGATTTCTAAATGAATTCCATAAAATTTTATGGAATTCATTCGTTCCAAATGAGCTCTTAGTGTGAATCTGTTGTATGATTTGATTTATTCTGTAAGATGAGCATACTCGGTTTCGATGTCATTTTGATATGATATAAGCTATGATCATATGCTAAGTTTTGGATGCCTTATGTTTGAGCGAACGCGCTCTATCTATTTCTGTGTGGGCTTTGAATACCCCTCTAATTCTATTAACATATTGTCACGACCCAAAATCGTGGGCCGGACCGGTACTAGGATCTAGGTAAGCTTAAGGCCCCCGAGGCCCGTAGTAAACCTAAACTATAAAAATCCATTACTATTATCATTTGACTTATGGAATTGTAAGCCCATATTATGACATTATTCATAATATAATCAGAGTTTACATTTCTTACCCAGCCTTAGTATTAAATATTGTAGTTGTAAAAGCGGTGATTATGTTTGTGTTGATATTATAAGATTTAAATGTTAGTTTATATGGTGTTTTCGGTACCAAATGTGGCATCTGTCCTTTGATCCTTCAGGATATGAGCGGTGAGTGTTACAATTAGCAAGTGCAGTAAACGAATTTGGACGATCTAAATAAAACATAAATATAAAGAAAAAACTGTATGAGACAAATGACTTTCCTTAAATAAGAAATTAAAGAATTAATCTAACGTATGTTTACTTAGATATTAAACTGTTATAATTAATAGCATTTTCCCCAAAGTACAACTTTCCACTTATTGGAATATTAACAACTTAATATATTATCAATTATTACTCAAATAGCCCATTCTCCGGAGAATCAATTAATTTAAATATCAACCACCATAAATAATTTTTATGATTAACTTTAGCATATAAATTAAAATAATCGTCAATTTAATCTCGGCACATTCTCATATATTTTTACTTCATCTCAATGTGATTTACTTCCTTAATCGGTCATCAAACAAAGCAATCCTTTATAAAAAAGATATAAATAAAAGTTAATCATAAAGGCCTTCTAATCAAGTCCTTGCTTTAATTCATTAAGGCCTTCTAATCAAGTCAATATATCTTATAATTAGTTTCTAAATAAAAGTTACGTTAATCCTACTAAAATACTCACTAACAATTTGTTTTAATTTTTAATCATAATCCTATGGCCTGCCTCGCCAAAAAATGGACAAGCACAGTGGTTAGCGAACTGTCCGATCACAAATCGCAATCTCCAGCTCGTCACGCTTCCTGCACCGGCTGGAAACAAACGGAAAGAGTGAGAAGGAGGTTACGCTGTCGATGAGGGAGGCGCTGGAGCCGTTCGGTTGTGACGAGGTCACCAAAAATGATCGGAGGCGCTGCTGCATCTATCGCCAAGGAGAGATCGTAGCTCATCCGCCCGCTATGCTCATCGGAGATGAGAACCAAGAGGGAAAGGTCGACAGCGCGACAGTGAGGAGGAGGCGGCATAAAGAAGGTCTGTCGAACCTATCTCAAGTGACCGAAAAAACAAGAGCAAGAGAGAGAGGGAGTGGCTAACTGCCGTTGGAACAAAAAACAGAGCAGAAGAAAAAGAGAAAGAGAAAGAGAAAGAGAAAGAAAACAAAAGAAAGACTTCTAGGTTTTCTAGGTCATTTCGGTTTGATTCGAACTGAATTTGATCCAATCAAGTATTTGGTTTGGTTTCCATCTGATTTATAGGTTTTTATTTGGTTTGAGAATTTAATTTAATTTACGGGTCGGTTTAATAATAATATATTATTTTCTTTCCAAGTGTAGTATAATCTCATTGGTTGGAATTTAACAATTAATTTTTAAATGAAAAATCTATGAAATTAAATTTTTGGATTATTTTAATTCTCACCTCCTTAGGACAATCGTTCTCGAATTGAAAATTGCTAAAGGAAAGAGAATAAATCGCATACTTATTAAAGATATAGGAAAAATTCAATTATCATATCATGCGAGAGAATAGAGAAGTACTTGCAATATTAACTAGGTCAAAGAGAAAGGTGCAAGTATTGGTTTTGCACTTAGATCACTTCTTCAAATACTACGCCTTCTACCAAAAAGATATCTATCATAGGATATTAGTGATAGAAACTTTATTTAATTCAAAGTCTAATTCCTCAACTATTTCGATCTTAGCTAGTCTTTCCCATTTAGTCTTAAGAGAAATCAAGGTTTATAAGAAAACCAAAGATTTTGTCCTAAAGAAATGATCTTCTAGTTTAAGTATTGTCAAAATTAAAGAAACTAGCTAAGGAGTAACAAAACGTAAATATTCCTTGTATTAGATCATCAATTTGAAAATTTTGATGCTCACAGGTACAATCATTTGGAAGTTAACCGTTAAGATCTTGACCCTTGCATAGTCAAGCCAAAATTTAGATGGTCAAGTTAGATTTGTGATAAGGAGGGCATATTTACTCTTGACATCATGAAATGCACACATATCGGGAATTACCAAGCTTAGCAAAGAGACAAAGAAGAAAAGAAACTTAAGAGGAAGTTATAATTGTGCTTAGGAATATTTTAGGCACATCCTACTGAACACGAGGCTACTGGTGTTCTTTTCGAGAATTAAAAGTTTAAGTCTTCGCTATCAAATGCATCTTCACTGTGCATGTCATCTGTGTTCAGGGCAGGGACATCCATCCAAAAACTCTTATGATTCTAAAGATGTCTTCCCCCTTGAGGTTTGTACCTTCAACATATATAGTATAGAGGTTGAGTTTCATCAGCCCTAGGTGTGTTCAAGTTTGAACGGAGCAAGAGAAGTATTGTTCCTCAGAACCATATCTCCATTGGACCATCAAGTTCACATAACTCATTTCTTATAAGCCATCTCATTGCCTTAGTTATTAAAGTTATCGGCATCATTTTCCATTCAATAGGTTCACACTTCTAGGTTTAAGGATACCACAAACATGGCCTATAATTTATAAAAAAGATAAGCGGTAGTAATATGTGGACTATTATTGGAGTTAATTAGTAGCCTTCTCTTTTTAAAATTGTTAACAGCTAGTCTCCCTATATATCACGACCCATAAACTTGGGCTGCACTGGTGCTAGGACCTAGATAGGCTTAAAGCCACTGAAGCAAGGAGTAAGCCAAAAAAAAATATACCGAATAAATTTCTTGTTCAACTGAATGGCCTTAGGCCAATATTATCAACAGTCAAATATCATAAGTCTTGGACTCACTTGGTCCATATTTAATAGTAAATCAATTTTCAAAGTTCTCTAGGCCCATATTAATATTTATATAGTAGGAACTTTTATAAGTAATACTTCAATAATTTTCTAAATGAATTATAAATATACATAACTATCATAATTGCGGAACAATTTAAGAACTTAAAATTTTAAAATATTATCAAGGTAACTTCTAGATATCTGACGATGAAGGACAACGAGATATTAGAAGACCTATAATCTGAAAAAAAATATTAAGGTAAGGGTGAGTGCCTAAACTCAATTAATAGGGTTAGATAACACTCCACACAGTCACACAAATGCGAATATAAATCGTTCTAGTCATTTGACTAGTTATATGATTATGCAATCAATCACACAAATGACATAATAACAATAATCACAAATATTAGCACCTTCACATAATCACATCAAGTGGAACTTGGTCAGTGGCATCACCAAAACCCCTGATGAACCGTCCTCACACATGGCCCGCCCTCTCATCACGTGTGCACCAGTGAGCTGTTCCCCTATACATGGCCAAGTGGTCTCAATCTCACTTGACCAGCCCTCTCATTTTTTTATATCTTTTTCAATACCATATTTCATCAGATGCACACGGGAGCGCCGATCTCTCCATGCATGGCTGACGGTATCATAAAGTGCCCTCACAAACCCAACGATGACCCACTTCATCCTAATTTCACACAAGCAAAGCATACAAGAAGCACATCAAAACTAATCAAACCATTTTCAATAGCAACAGATAATACAACATAAATAACAATGTACTAAGTAATGCATGTCTAGCATTTAGCCGTGTATGCATGGATGCAAAAGTAGGTGGATGATGTGAATTATCTAACACTACTAACCATTCTGTATGCTAAAAGCCTAGGTAATCTCTTTCCCGATCCCATATCAACTTTCATCAAGCAAATCCTCGTGACAAAGCATCTAGAAAAGAAACTCTAATAAGAAATCCTAGCATAAGATCTTTATAATCATTTATTTAAATTAGCTAGTTTATATCAAGTTATACTTCTCTTATTCATTCCTTTATTCTAAGTCAATAACATTACTTCACATCCTTAGCCTAATTTCGAATTAAAAATAATAATTTAATTAATCTAATTATCTAAAGATACATTGTTGAAAATCTAGCAGCATCTCCCTTATAATTGGAACAATCTACCTATTTCCAATTCAAGGAAATTCAACACACAATTATAGTCCATTCGTCGGATCAATAAACTAAACCCTTCCTCCTTCCATTATCAACACAACCCAAAGCCAATCATTTCACATCATCAACTTTATTATATAATTTACTGCTCAATCTAATTACACAATTTAAAAAGCAACTTGGTCATTCACAAGTCTATTGTCAATCATTTACAAGGATTACTATCAAGTCATGCATATCTTATATCAAATCATAGCATAATATTCAAATCTTTGAAGCAATATTTATGCCATTCATAATGATAACTATGGATATCAAATTTTAGTCTAATTTCATGACGTTTTATGTCAACCATTAGTTCAATTAACTAAATTGGCATTTACTTAAGCTCATTCAATATCAATTCAACAAGCCAATGAGCCATTTGGCTAGAATCAGGCTGGCAGTAGCTAACCTCGCCACCGTCCATGATGGTCTCCTCATTTTTCCATAGACCCATCAATCGATCAAGGAAAAATGCTCACCCATTCATAAGGAGTCGATTCGAGCTGGGCTTGTCACCCTAACTCCTCGAGAATGGCAGGAGTCACCAAAAAATGGTGCTACGACAATAACAACCCCTTTAGCTTGCAATTTCTCTCCAATGGTGCAATTACAACACTATTTGAGGCCATATTCTCAATCCTTGCATTGAATAGGTGGATTTGGAGCATTAATTCATTGAAAATGGTGGCCAATGGCTGGAGAATAAAAGACGGAGAGGGAGAGTGGTCCGTGTCGTAAGACAGGAAGGAGATGAGATTTTTTTCTCTCTCTTCTTGTGATTGAGTAATAAGGCTTGGTTTGGCCCAAATTGATGATTTGGTTCAATTTTCTTATAGTTCAACCTTACTCAAGTATTCCTTAACCAATGAAATTAAAATATTGATGAAAATATCTCATAGGTTAGAATCTAGATTATTTAGCATTTTGATTTAATTTTAACTTAATGGGTTTTGAAAATAATATATCGGGTCATTTCAATTTTCTCGCTTTAAAAAAAAATTGTCCTCAAATTTTGGGTAAAAGCTACAAGGTAGAAAGCAACGTTAAGGAAATCTCAAATGACTACTTAACTGACTTATAGCCATATATATTGAAACAGGATTTACCATTTCCAAGTCATTGCTCTATCTTATATCTAGCTCTAGTCCTAAACACATCTTTTGGAATTTGAGTCCTCTAATTAGACCTTAATTACATTCAACACTTCATATACCATAAAAGAATCTAGGAATTGTAAAGAAATAAGGGCATTCCAAGGTCATTTACTTCTTACTTAGCATTCAAGTACACAAGTGGATTGATATGTTTCCGGTTTAAATATATCCTCATAATGTAGAGAACCTTAAAAGAACAACACATTTTTTTGAAGTCATTACTCCAAGATTATAATTACTTTAGGATATTCATGAAAGGGGCTCAAAATAAAATTTCTCATAACAACACCCGAGAGCAATTTTATTTAAAATGTGTAATTGGATTTTTTTTGCCACCATGAACGGCGACTGGTGGCAGAGCTCTGACCAGACTTTGGCCGGGACTTAGAGGCAGAATTGTCTACCCTTCAAGCTAATTTCAAATTCGCAATCCAATTTTGAATTAAAATAATAATACAGTTAATCTATTTCTAAAGATATGTTGCTGAAAATTTGCTAGCATCTCCCCCATAATTAGAACAATCTACCTATTTCTAATTTAAGGAAATTCAACACACAATCATAGCCCATCCTTCTGGCAAATCAATCAACTACACCCTTCCTCCTTCCATTTTCAACACAATCCAAAATCAATCATTTCACACCATCAATTGATTATATAATTTACTGCTCAATCCAATTACACAATTTAAAAAGTAACTTGGTCATTCACAAGTCGATTGTCAATCATTAATTAGGATTACTATCAAGGCATGGATATCTTATGTCAAATCACAGCTTAATATTCATTAAATAATAATACTCAAACCTTAAAAGCAATATTTGTGCCACTCATAATGGTAACTATGGATATCAAATTCTAGTCTAATTTCATGACGTTTTATGTCAACTATTAGTTCAATTAACTAAATTGGCATTTACTTAAGCTCATTCAATTTCAATCCACTTAACTAAACTAAATTAATCTAGAGTAGTGCTACATGGCTCACAATGATCCTGGATCGTTGCATAGAAAAAGACACTTATAACCTTGAGTGGTTTTGGAGGGATAAATTGGAGGAAAAATTGATGAGTTTTGGAGGGAAATCAAGTCATAATTACTCATGTTATAAGAAAAAAAGTTAGTGATAATGACTCATTATTAATGTATTAAATGTTTTTGCCAAAACCAATAATTGGCAACTACATTGCTCCCTATAGTAAATCAATATCATATGCTGGATGCACGTGATTTTGTTGGGCCTAAAAATGGACACAGGCCCGTTTATGTTAGAATGGATTTATCAAAACACAGAGAGCACTATATATTATTTGTGTTGATCAAAATTAATGAATGAGGTGCTTAGCTTATATGGGATAAGTGCAACTCATTATAGTTATTCGTCTTATGTTCAATTTCTACTTGTGTAATTTTTTTATTTTTCACTTTATTTTTTCATTTTCCAATTTAACGACCTTGTTGATTTAAGTGATTAAGTTAGATGAATGCATATTTATCAAACTTAAATCATATTTATTGCTGGTAGACAAACTTGTGATTGGTGTTCCAATAACCTAGATAACGTTAGCTTGTAGAACAAGTAAAATCCTAATCTCCTGCACGTTAGATTGAAACGACAAATTAACTCGTATTGACCACCTAACTCAAAATTGTTGATCTGAGTGGATCAAGATACGTGAATGCATATTTATCGAACTTAACTCGTATTGACAACTAGTTCGATTAATGAAAGAGTATAATTGATTTGTATTTAAAATTTATTAAAGGGACAAATGGTTTAGCAACATAATTCAACATTAAAATTTTAAATGATTTATACACAAATAATTGTGTCATCTGCTTTCTACATTATATTTTTTTAGGTTCCAATTAAGATTCATCAATACACACAGAGAGCGCTATATATTAGTTATTTGTGTTCAAAATAAATGGATGAGGACTTTTAGTTCAGATGGCACAAGCACTAGTTGTCTGATTTGGTTATAAAAATTTATCATAGAATTGATTTTTTCTTGTGTCACTTTTTTATTTTCAAATTTAACAAAATTGTTGATTTCAGTGGATCAAGTTGAATGAATGCATATTAATCGAACTTAACTTATATTTGCATATTTGTCAAACTTAACTCATATTAACCATTTAACTTGATTAATGGAAGAGTGTAATTGATTTGTGTCTAAAATCTGTTGAAGAGACAGATGATTTAGCAGCGTAATCCAACACTAAGATATTTTAAATGATTTATATACATATAATAATGTCATCCGTCTTGCACATTGTATTTTTTTAGATTCTAATTAAATTCATTAATACACATAAAGAGCGCTATATATTAGCCATTTTAGTTAAAATGAATTGATGAGAGCTCTTTGCTTGGATGGCGTAAGCACATGATATTTAGTTTTGCTATAGACAATTGATGAGAGCTCTTTGCTTGGATCAATTCCTCTTAGTGTCATTTTTTTATTTTTCACCTTTTTTTTATTTTGTGATTTAACGAAATTGAAAAACATATGGATAGTAATGTATGAGCCAACAATATATATGTGTGGGCATGGGTGAGGTGTTTAAAAATGCAATATATATAACTAAATGAAACATTGAATTTTTTTTTAGATGTAAACATATATATATATGCATAAGTAAAAAAAATGAAAGGAAAATAATTAATACTAGTATTGGGAAATGTAACTCACTTATTATATTGTTTAGGGCTATTTAATAAAGAGAGATACAAATTTCAAATCTCTCTAAAAATTATCAATTTTGAGTGGTGACATAAATAACAATTTATGTGGTTCTATAAGGATAAACTGAATATTTACTCCTTAATAATCCTATATCAATTTGAGCCAAAAACTATTATCTATTAATCTAATAAAATTAATAAACTTTAATCAAATTTTAAAAAGAAGTTACTGTCAGGCCTAGAACTCACAAATTCAAAATTGGATCATGGATTTGACATCAGCTTGAAGGGTAGACATTCTGCCTCTAGGTCCCTACTGGAGTCTCACTGGAACTCTGAATGGCGATCGAAAAATCGTGCCTTGATAGAACTTCACGAGGCTTACATTGTTGTGCTCAAAATTTGATAGTGAGTTTGACTTCGACATAAATTCAGTGAGCCGATGAGCCATTTGGCTGGAATCAACCGGAAGTAGCTAACCTCGCCGTCATTCATAGTAGTCTCCTCATTTTTTGATAAACCCATCAGTCGACTGAGGGAAAACACTCGCCAAGTTGCAAGGAGTCGATTCAATCTGACCTTATCACCCCAACTCCTAAAAAATGGCAAGAGTCACTGAAAAATTGTGTTGCGAAATTAACAACCCCTTTAGCTTGTGTTTTCTCTCCAACGAGACAATAACAACACTATTTGAGGCCATATTCTCGATCTTTGCATCGAATAGGTGGATTTAGAACATTAATTCGTCAAAAATGGTGGCCGGTGGTCGGAGAATGAAAGAAAGGGAGAGGGAGAGCTGTCGGCGTCGAGAGAGGGGAAGGAGATGAGATTTTTTTTCTCTCTCTTCCTATGATTGGATAATAAGGCTTGGTTTGGTCTAAAATGCTGATTTAGTTCAATTTTTTTATAGTTCAACCTTACTCAATTATTCCTTAACCAATAAAATTAAAACATTGACGAAAAATATCTCATTAGCTAGAATTTAGATTATTTGGCATTTTGATTTAAATTTAACTTAAAGGTTTTGAAAATAATATATCAGGTAATTTCACTATATGAGAGTGGAAAACATGATTCCATGAAAGTCCAAATAAGATAGATATGATGTTTTTTTTCTGGGTCACTAAAAAAGAAAATGACTTATTGGTGAGGAAATCTTATTATCATATAATAGAGAGGAGCAAGGCTCCATAACAACCAAAGTTCCTTCTCCTAGCCTTTGAAGGGTTCTGAAAAAAAAAAAGGTGACCATTGAAAAGACAAATCTAAGAAAGAAAGCAAAACTTTCCATTATTCTACGTCAAAGGACTTGGATGAGATAAAAGAAAACGCGGTCAATAGCATACTTTTGAACTTGTTAGAGATCATTCAAGATCACTTATAGAAGATACTTCTTCTGAGAAGCTCTGAGGGTAAGAAACGAAGGAGAACTAACTGTGGTCTTACAGAAAGATTGGAAGTTCCAAATTGAACTAAAATTCACATGATAGGGGGAAATCAGATGTAAAATTTTTACTAAAATAACAGTCCATTTATAGGTGGAACCAAACTAAAAGTATTTGAAATTATGGGTCTTCTACTTTTATATTCTAGCTACCTTTTATTTTTTTTATTTAAGTATTACTTTTACTCGTGTACCTCCAAGTTGAGATGATGCCAATCACTTCTAAAGTATCTGAATTCTGGGGTTAAATTAATTATATTTGCTGCCTTTATTAATATAACTATCCAATCTACTGATTGATATATGACAACTTGTCAGGTCATTAATATTTTTAGATTTCTTAATTCCAGGCAAAACATTACTTCTTGCACTACCTAAAGAAGGAAATTAAGAATGTTAAACTCATAGTCCAAATCATGACATGTCACAAGATAGAAAATATTTTCTCTTTATATTTTTCTCAAAATTTAATAAAATAATCCTTTAAAAAAAGAAAATTCCTTCTTTATTAAAAACTCATTAATGGTTATAAATGCAAAATTTTCATGTTACCACATGGATAAACTCCTAAAGTATTAACTAGGATCATTTAGCCTCTTTTTGCACACAAAATTCTTTCTCGAGTCTTGAAATTTTTCTGCTACCATTATTACTTATATTGTAATTCATATCCACATCGGATTATAGATTACGACTATTTTTCCTATGACTTCTTTTTATTACCCTATATCTGGTTACCTTCTTTTAATTGAAACTACTCATCTCCTCCCTCAATTTCTTCTTTCCTAGTCACCATCCCCGAAATTTCTAATTTTACCTTATCGTTGACATATGTTCAGCAAAGTCCTATCTAAATTAAAGAATATTCGTACCTCCTGAACGATTCAATTTCTCCAATTACCTTATAATTATTTAATTAATTCTTTTGCTCCTTTTTATCTCTATACTGTTAATATTTTACCCCAATAATTCTTTTCTTTCTTCTTTTGCATATATATATATATATATACACCTCTTGCTATGTCTGATCAATTCCCTCATTACCATTCATACATTCTAAGTCATTTTATCCTTTCAAATCTTTTGATATAAAACTAGTAGGCTACTTTATTCTACACATCCTTATTAAATTCTTTCCTATCAAGCTCAACTCATTTTTCCAATGGCTATAGTCTGCTCTTTATAGAACGCCTTCTTTTTTTGTAACCCTAGTTTTTTTTCTTCTCGATCTGGACTATGTGACTTGTTGACTCCTATCCCTTAGACATGGACATTGGCCCCAACCACCTAGTTATAACGACGAAGGAGGAGGATATCCCTGCGTCGGTACCGCAAGGCATTGTAAACCCAAGCTATGAATATTGGCTAGTGGGTATGCTCCTTACCTACAACGTTATCAACTTTCACGCCATCAGAAATACTTTTGTCGATATGTGGCAACCGCTTGGCTAAGTAGGTAAGGAGGCAAGCTATCATTGATGCTCATAAACTTGCAAGAGCATCATATCGTTTTGCTCGCTTCCAGGTTTGGGATCATATCTCAAGTTTATTGTTGAATTCTTCTTCTTTGAGATCATGAATTTGCAATTTTCTTTTTTAAAAAAAATAATAAATAAATAAAGATTGACCTTTCATTTATAAGCATAAAACTAGATAGACAAAAAAAAATTACTAATATCATATTCAATTTTTCTTGCACACGTATCATTTCATATTATAAGAAGCATAAATTTTTTTTTTCATATTATGTACTTCTTTATTTCTTTCATATATACCTCAATCGGAGAAGAAGAGACAGTGATATATATTGATTGAAGTTGCCAATATCATCATTTTCAATTAAAAATCTAAAAAACAATAATAATAATATATATTAAAATGAAAAATATATATTAAATGAAAAATAAAAATTTTTGGAGCACAGTCAAAACTCAAAAATTTTTAAGCAAAATAATTTAGAAAAACAACAAAACAATAAGAAAAAAACCACTATGAAAACAATCATTGAAACTAGAAGGTATATATAAACATATGTATATAGCTATATAGACTTAGATAATAAAAAAAATTCAAAAAATTTTTAATTTTTAATTTTTAATAATTCAAAGTTTTAGATTATTTTCAAAATGATGATTACCTCTAAATATTGATTAATTATTATTATAAAAAAATTCCATCAAAATTTCAAAAAATAAGGCAGAAATTCATACTTTTGTAAAAAAAGAGAAATAGGAATACTTGATGGAGAGAGTGTCAACTTAGATTCCTATTAATTTCAAACATATATATATATATATATATTTGTGTGTGGGTGTGTGTTTGACTTAATTTAATTCAAATTAAATTGTCTAATTTAATTTAATTCGAGTGTAACATAATTAATTGTTACTTCAATTGATTTTAATTTAGATATTTTAAATTAAAATTTTTAAATATGATTTAATAAAATACAAATTAACCATTCAAGTTATTACATTTATCTATGCACATTAAAATTTATATGAAGGGAATGTTTTATACACTTATTACAGGAAAATGTATAATACATGTCAAAATAATTTGGAAACGAATTTTTATTCGTACTCATGTCAAAATGTATAGTTTTATATTATTTGAGTTATAACTTTTCAATGTATGACTTAATCAATGATTACTTAATTTAATTTAAATTAGGTTGTTTAAATTTAATTTGATTCAAATGTACCCAAGTATGGATTAATTAATTGTTACTTCATTTAATTTTTAATTAAATGACTTAATTTAATTTTTAAATGTGACTTAGATAAAGTATAAGTTAACTGCCTGAATAAAATTACTACCGCAATCCATTTGCTCATTCTGTTATTACTTATTCACTATTTTGCCACTCAATGTATAAACAAAAGTACATATATTCATGTTTGTATGAGTGACATCGTTTTATTTTCTCACTACTTGGATATTAATAAAATAATTATATTTAGTAGTTCAATTTTGAACATATATTTAATATACACTTCCGATCAAAATAATTCTTATTTTTCAATTGATAAATAAATTTTTGATTAATTTAATTTAACAATCTTTTTACACATAAAATTTTAGAAAATATCATATTTTATTTATGCATTTACTGCTTAATTAAATTTCAATGCGCTAATATATGTAGAAAATATTTTCTACACTTAACACATAGTAAATCTAGTTTCCAAGTAGGACAACTATGACTTATTTAATTGTTATTTAAGTTAATTTTAATTTAAATATTTTAATTTCATTTGATTTCAAATATAACTAAGTGTAGCTTAAAAAAAATCTAGTCAAAAAATAATTAAATGACGTATGATTATTTGTCTCATAAATCACTAAGGCACTTGGAATAATACGATTTGCTAATTGATGAGATAAAAGTAAAATAAACATATTGCATGTGGATTGATGATCTCACTCATTTAATATTTTGTTTCGAATTATTAAAGGATGAAAGAGAAATATTTGAAATTTTAAATTTTAAATGTCCCTCTGCCGTCAAATCCACTAATTTCAAAAGAGGAGAATTTGGCACGGTAAATTTAGATGAAAGTATCATTTTAAGTGTTATAATCCCAGATTAATTAAAATTTTTTTTTCCACTAAATAATTATACTCACTTAGAGAAATTCTTGAATAGATTCAGTCTATCAAATGAGTATAGATCTACTCAATGAAATAAACCCACATCAATAATTTGTTTTTTTCTAGCCTCATATCAGTAGCTCCTAAACCAATACAATTTTGTTTTTTATCTTTAACCCAACATGAAAACGTGAAAGAATTAATGAGAAATTATTAATAATTTTTTATTCATAAAAAATTATTTCATTGAACGAGTCTATGCTAACGTCTACCTAAAAATTTCTCCTCACCTAAGGTGAGAGGAACTTGTCCTTTTAACTTCAAGAATTTCTCACTTTGTGGCAACCAAACATGAGTTTGTAACATTTATTAGTTTCCAACATTAAATGAGTTATTTAAAAAAAAATTTCCCATAACATTTTTCGTGAATAAAATGTTTCTCATGAAAAATAATTTAGTTTTCCAACAAAATAAGATAATTTTCTATAAACAAAAGATGCTTGAAAGTGATAATGAGTACAATGAAAAACAATTCTTCTGAATTCTTTGGATTTAAAAAAAAAAGAAAGAAATAGCTTTCCGTCCTATGACTGTTTGTTAACTAATACTTATAACTCATTAATCGAGCACATGCCCCGATACATAAATTCACCCATATAATTTTCTTAACTTTTAACATATTGTGCACTTCAATTTATAAAATTGTCTCAATTAAATACTTCAACTTGCAAAAACTATTTTATTAAATATTTAAACTTTTAAATCAATTAAATACTTATTAAATAGTTAAAAAATATAAAAATTATTATTGCAGTGATTATTCTAACCACACGTTAGGTGAACATTTTACACAAATGCCAAAAACACAAGAAAAATATTATCGTTAATATAGAGATGAATGCAATATTATTAAAATTCATAACTTCAAAGATTTGAAATGCCACAAGATTTTTTCCGTTAAATATATTTATGCATTTGGCCATAAGTCATAAATACGGTTGAGTTTCAAAACTCAGCAATCAGTCCTTTGTCGAACAATCCCTTGTAGCAACACAAGTTAGCAAATGGAAAATAAGTTTTACTAATATCAACAGACAATTGAGTTGGACAATCACTGATACAATAATACAACAAACTTTACAGGGGAGATTTCACCCCGAACTCGAATCTGTTCAAACTCTTCAACAATTCTAATAGGCAATAGGCAGTGACGGTGCACATTTCCTACTCTATCTTATTTTACAGGCACTAGAGAAGTTCTTTCTAATCTACTCTTGCCATCCACAATGCACGATATACAATTCATTCTTTACAGAAATTCCAGCTTTGGTAAACTCCACCGCTATGCCACAAAAATAAGTACTCTTTCTCCTCGGCTACAAAGAAAGCAAAACATTTTCATTGCCTACCATATGTAGAAACAATCGGGGAAACTTCTTCCGAATGTGAACTACCTTGAGAGTGAGAAAGGTGATCTTCACGCATGTCTGGATGCATTATCATGCAGCTGTGCTGTTCTAACATTTGGGTCATCCTGCTAAAGAAAGCCCAACCGTACAAATATTCTGTGAGTGAAATTACATGTTTATCCAACCATCAGAATACCATGTCGAGCCTACTCACCCGGATCCCATAAGTGAAACCGGCTTGTGCGCGGAAGAAATCCATCTGTCCCTGCATGCATAAAAACATTATCATTTGCACCTTGTACTGCACAAAAAGAACTGGAAGCAGAATCAGCAGATATAGTACCAGCCCATGCATGCTTTGCTGGGCATTGTAGTAACCATCGTGGCTAGGTGCTATTGAGTTTAACTGCCCCTACAATGTGAAACCAAGATTTCAAAAATTAGAAACCATATGATATACCACTGAATTACCACAAGATCATTAATGTCGTCTTTCATGGGACATACCAGCCCCTGGATAGTCTGTTGATTCCCATAGTAGTTATCCCGCGTTGGTGCCATTAAGTTCAGTTGCACCTGCAAAGGCATAAAAAGCTCAAGATGAAATGGACAAGATCATTTTACTGTCTTGTCAATAGATACATAACCTAGATCCTCAGAAATCATTACCATCCCTGGCACACTTTGTTGTGCCCCATAATAGCCATCTAGAGTTACACTTCTTGAGTTTAATTTGTCCTACAAAATAGAAGTCCACTTGTAAAGAAACTTGAGCAAAACAAGATGGTTAATGCATTACTATGACATTAAATGAGTGACACCAATCCAGATTATGCATTGTGGCTGCACAAGGCCAACAACACACAGAAATCGTGTTCCAATAACAATACAAGTCTGAAAGTATGTTTCCTTTCTGGGTACATTAACAATCTATAAATTAGACAAACCATTTGTTGCAAGCTGTCTTCTGCCCCAAGAGCTGTAACCTCCTGCTCAGAGTTCACCTGCCGAGAAAAAAGAAGTCAGACATCTTCAACAAACCACAAATGGGAAAGTAAAATATAATGCAGGCAAACCATTATTCACACTGACCTTTCTTTTCTTAGTTGGATTCTTCTTCTTATTTGTCTTGTTCATACTTCTATTTTGATTATCTTCTTCAATGGAGAGCAACCCATGGGTGGCTGCAGTACCAGCTTCTGCAAGAGTCTTGCTAGAATTATTTGCACTGATACAGTTTCCAAAAGCTTCTTCAAGAGCACGGAAAGCAATATTGTAACTCTCTTGAGACAATGATCCCTCTTCACTCAATTTCAGAGCCCGTTGAGATAGTTCATTGTACCTTTGCAACCTAGATTGCACCTGTTCAGATTCTTCACCAAAAAAATGTCTGTTCTTCACATCTTTTGTCCACCGTTTCAAAATGTACTGGGGTGGAATGGCAGACTGTTGACACATCTGTAGAACAACCAAAGCATGTCTACAGAGATAACCCTTGTACTCGAATAGTCGGCATATACAAGCAACTTCTGACCTTATCTGATTCCACACAACTGTGTAATCCTGACGCTTTTCCAAATCTTGAACTCTAAAACTAACACTTGTCTCATCTTGGCTTTCCATTTTAGGGTGGCAAGCAACAACACCCAAGACCTCAACTTGAAATTTCTTGAACACTGCATGGGTGTACACCCCTGAAACACTCTTTTCCAAGGGTGATGGAGATTTTAATGTAGGTTGTTTGTTCCACGTATCAGAATCTGCTTTTGCTTCCTCTTCATACCTGTCCTGCAGAATTGTTTCATACTGTTTGACAAACTCCTGCACAGTGGTCTTCTTATGCACATACTTGTCAAAGTAGGAATTTATACTCTCAGATCGCTGAGCCATTGACATCCCAGCCAAAATAGCATCCCTCATATAGATTGGCACCCATAGCTCTCGATCTTCATACAATGACTGCATCAATTCATTCTCTCTGAGTTCAAATCTATCAAGAATTTTTAACCACCTTTTCACAAACTCATCATTTGTCCATGACCTGAAGATGCATTTTTCAAATTTTGCTATAAAGTTTTCATGCTGTTTAATTACTTGACTCAGATTTTCAGACACCTTCCCCAAAATGTTCCATAAAAAGAAATAATGATGAGCATTTGGAAACACCTCAGAAATAACTGATTTCAACGCTTTATCTTGGTCAGTCATTATAACTTTGGGGGCTTGGCCACCCATTGCTCTCAGCCAAGTCTGCATTAACCAAGAATAAGTTGTTACATTTTCATCTGATAGAAGAGCACATCCAAGTAACATGAATTGATAATGTTGGTTCACTCCAATAAAAAGAGCAAGAGGCATCTTATATTTGTTCCTAACATAGATAGTGTCAAATGAGACAACATCAGAGAAATTAACATAGTCATGCCTGCTTTTGGCATCAACCCAAAACAAATTCTTCAAACGTTGATCCTCTCCCAGTTCTATGGCATAAAAGAAATTGGAATTCAAATTCTGCATCTGCACGAAAAAATCAAGCAAAATCTTGGCATCTGCAGCTTCTAATGCCAAATTTCGACCCTTATCAAATGGATTTTTGGGGTCATTCTTCAGACCAACAACATTTTTATACTCGGCAAATTGTCTAGCCATTGCAGCATACATCTTTCTAGTTTGTTCGCTAACAGCTTGAGCAGGTAAGAGGTCATGGTTGTGCTCCTTCACAAAACTATGAATAACCCATTTTCCATCTGGCCTTCTCTTAACATGCATGCTTGCTTTACAGTCTGTCTTTGAACATGATCGCCGGCCAGTTCCATTTTCAGGGTCTTGCTTGTTTTGTCTGGCACGTGGTCGGTTAAAGGACTTGTCATACTCTCGCTTGGTTCCATACCTAGAACAGGCAAACTTTGCATCAATGAATTCCCGTGATGTTTTTGAACGGCGGCTGTTTTGTATTGCTGTGTTGAATCCCATCGACCGAGCATATTCTTGATAAAAAGAATATGCTGCCCCATGTGATTCAAATTCCATTCCAGAAAGCGGCTCAAGATTTGCTTCTTCCTTGAATTCTGTCGTCGGTGAACTCATGTGCCCACCTTCTATGGCATGTACCTCTTCTGCAACATCAACAATACTTCCAGTCGCTACATTTCCATTATGGAGCTTTTCCTCAGTCAATATATTGTCAATTCCACTTGGTTCTTCATTATCTTTATCATGGTCACCAGAAGGCAACCTAAGATCAATATCCATGATTGATAATTTTTACCTTTTAGCCAATACCACTAATAGGCACCTGAAAAGAAGGAAGAAAAATCTTCATTCTAGAAAATCTTGTACAAAGCTATAGGTAGCACCCAATTTTTCCAATTTTGGCGATTCAATCTACGATTTATCAATTTATCATCCATGGATGTTATATGACAACCTAGTTCCATGCAACAGTGAACTGAAGTTAATGAAAGAAATGGTTAACAAAATATAAAGCAATTGCTTCCATCTGGTTCCTTGAATGTAGAAGGCAACCAACATAGAAATGATCAAAGATGAATGTCGGCTGTAGGTGGAGCCATAAACGAAGTGGACTGAGAACACAGAGCCAGCCCTACCATTTCCCAAAATCAAAAACCAACTAACTTTGTAAGTTGACGTTATCAATTGCCCAAAACTTCAGACCTGCCTGTGATAACATATGGAATAATATCACTGGACTCATGCCTAAGTAACCATATTAAAGGTCAATCTGGAATTGGAGCAGCTATCTGATGGATTCTCTAGAGGATTGTGGCATTGTAATGATACCACCAAGTAAGATAGTACAACTAGTAAAGACATTTCTCCACTCCAAGTTACTTCACAACTAGAAAATGAGACAAATATATCACCTGTTTCAACTTTAAGAAAATAAAAAAGTTGACTTGAGAAGAGAGAAAAAAAAGGTATAGTAACAAAATAGTCTAACTGCTTGTATAGAAATTTCCAGAATCCCCAGAGGATAAGATATATATTATTTGTATGAAATTGATCGCTTTTATGTGCTCATCCAAAATATGCATAGAATTCTTCAAGATGCTTTCCTTCCCACACTCTTAACTCTTGCATCTTGAAAATGTTGATCATTTCTAAGTTTGACTTAAGTCCTTCTTCCTTAGTTTGTGTTTGCGTAATAGCTCAGTTGAAGGGTTTTTTCCCCCTCATAGAAGAAAATTAATCTAGGAAAAGGTCTGCCAAGTTAATGGAAACTAACAATGGCAACACTAGGCTTGAAAAGTAATTAATGTGGAAACAAAACCTCACATCATTCAACCAAATTCCAAATAACAAAGAGCTAGGTCCCCAAGAGAAAAGCAAATTTTACTCAAATGTCCTAGTAGAACATAAGCAAACAAAATATCTAAATAGAAAGGGAAAAACTAAACCTGAAGCGCTATCCTGGAACAAACTGTCACCATGGTCTAGCTTATAACAGCAAAGAAAGCAACTGATAGTTAGATTGAATCAAATGGAAATTCACTACTCCAATAACTGATATCTCCTGCCCCTGAATCATTCATAATTCTCTCATATTAGAGATTGAACTTTTTACTAGACTTAGATGATGTTTGGTAAGATTGAATGTCACGTGCTAAAGATTTAAAACTGAATTTTAACCACTGAAGAATTACGTAATGGAATTTTTTTATATTGCAAAATCATCCAAATGTTTACTAACTTATTGTATTTAGCGCAAATTTTAAGTTAAAATTTTTGACTTATCATTTTGAGTGAATTTTAGTTTAATTGAGACTTTCAAATGATGTATAGATAAATGTTATCAAACAAATTTAAGTGTTGATAATTTTAACTTTAATATTAGACGGTCAACCATAGTCTGGGCCAAGAGAGTTTTTATTTTGGCTAATTACTTTCAACTTTTGACATAAAAAATAAGTACTTAGTTTGGTTAAGCTACTTAAAAAACTACATTACATTTAAAGGGTTCAATAAACAAGTACTTAAAAAAGTAACTTAATTTGTAAAAATAACCAAAAAGGATATGTTAATTAGTATAAAGTCAAGGGTTTATTCAAATGAGGGTAGTGTTGGCATTTTCAAAAATTAATAGAATAATATATTCTTTTACTTACTCAAAAGCACATATTAAAGTAAGCAAACAATTAAAAGCGATGGATACCTTAGTAGTATATGACTTCTGATTTAATTTAAGTAGTTTTGAACTTATAAGCCAAATCAAACACTATTCTACTTATGACTTTCTACTTAAAATAGGTTTGATTGATTTATAAGCCAAATTAAACATCCTTAAATTCAAAGTTAATGAATGGAACTAAGTCAAGCTAGAGGTAACCCCAAGATCAATCCAAACAAATTAACTAAGCAAAACTCCCGCTTGCAATCAGAGCTTAGCCACAAGCTCATAGCAAGTTTTAGCTAATTTTAAAGGCAGCATGATGATTGCTTTTCTCAAAAAATAAAATGGAATAAAATAAAAGTAGATGTATTGTTGCTTGAAATAATCTAACTCAAACCAATCCCAGCAACACGAAGCATATAAGCTTGGAAACTTGCAGAAAAAAAGTCTTGCAACTCTTATAAGAACATATCAGTAACGAATAGCCATTGCTCCACCAAATAAGAACAATAGTGAAGCAACGAAGAGAAACTATGGCCTAAACAAAACCAAAATAAAAAAAATTGCTCTCAATTGACTTGGTTAATTTGGAATTCATCAAGCTCGATGGTAAAATACTAAGGTTATTGGTAAGCGATAATGACATATAATATAATGCAACTAGATGTGTTCTTAGAATAAAAAATAAAAAAGTACACTAAAATTCATTTGATTACATTACACTGTTCTATTATGGCTTACATCACAATTAGGTTGAGAAAAAATATCTATAATTTGTAAAGAATTAAGCCAAAGAGTTGAAGGAATAGAAGATGGAGAAGATATGGAGCTTCATTGCTAGTAAAACACCAACAATGGAGCCTCCAATACCAGTTGATAGTCTCCAAAAGGATTTCTAAATCATTCCTCAAACACATAAATATATATTTGTTGTTCTTTCCTAGATTTCTATTCAATTCAAGCTAAGAAAAGTTTCAACAATACCTCAGCCTGAGCTTAACTACTCATATAAAGCTCAAACCTAGTTCCCATTGCCATAAAAATTGGAGATTCAAGCTTGTCCATCCAAATTGGTAGTCCTAAAGTCCTACTTTTCAAAGAAGGAAGATCATGTGATCCACATTATCCCATGGCTGAAACTTGAGGTAATGATTTTGATTCAAGCCAATATTTGCATTGCAAGTTTAATGGAAAGAGGAGAGGAGCCAAATGGACCAAATGGATATACCCAAGATCGAGCGATAGTGCATCAAAATACACATTTAAAATATCTAGGATCTATTATCCAAAATGATGGGAGAAATGATATGGATGTTAGTCATCGAATTAAAGCAGAATATGAAAAACTGGAAGACATTGCAACTGAAGAAACAGAGAAAGAAAAGAGATGAGAAAACGGGAACCACCTGTGTAGCTCCCAAGGAATCAGTGACATCAGATTTACTTTTCTTTGTCCTATACTAGCTAAGACTTGTTTATTTACTTGATTTTTATTTTAATTAGGATTTCAGTCTTAGTTTCTTATTCTACATGGAATTCATGCTAGTTTCTGTTTTATGGAGCCAGTTTTGATTCAATAAAAATCCAAAAGAGAATCTCATGCATAAATAAAGAGCCCTGAACAGAACAGGAATTGAGGACCTGTGGCATTCTAAACTAATTTTATGAAAATAGGCTTTTTGAAAAAGTAATTAGACATTGCTTTTAAAATGCTTGAAAGTTCTAAAGCCAAGATATCTCAAATACCCCTAATAAATACACCATCAATAATAATGCATTTAGATGCTTAAATGGGCATCGAAATTGCATCTCCTACTGTTAAATTACTGACATGGAAAGAACTAATTTAGCTCCTGGTCAGCATATCAATGCAAAAGAAAGTAATATTTGACTACATAAAGAACTCAAGAAGAACAGCAAAAATGGAAGCACAAAAGCAGCACAAGGAAATTGACAAAAATGGCCAGTCCCAGAGTTAGTTGCCATCTGATGGGTTTTGGAATTTGAAGTCAATCCATGCACACAATGACCATCAACGCTCTTTGATGGAAGGGGACAACAGTGAGTCATTACTTAATTCAATTTTCTTGTCAAGTACAAAAATTCCTATATATTTGGACCTATATAGAAATAGAAAATTAATTTTACAATTTCATAGCCATATTGGATCACTGAAAAAATGCAATTAGTTTACGCCGACCAACAGCCAGAAGTTATTAACGAGTCATTATTAGATAGTCACTGGGATTCAATATTAAAATGATACAGTATAGCATGCTTTAAGTCACACCACCAGATTCCACAGTGACACTATTCCCTCAAGAAAAATCGTAAGTAAACAAAGTTAATCTTCACTTCATGATTTGGATCTAATACCCAATTCTCAACTATCCTGAGTTTCAAAGAGAGAAACTATAGACACAATAAACAAAGTCACGTGCAATAAAGACAATTCATGTCCCTACTGATGCATAGACAGGAATGCAGGAACTTCACAAGTTCAAACGATGATTCAAATGTTCAGGTGATTAAGAAAAACATTGAAAAATGAGGAAAAGAAATAAAGATCTGTATCTATCTAAGCAACATTAACATTTCCAGTGATGGCAACTGCAGCTACTTACCAGTTCTATAATTAATGTTTTTTCCAATCACATAATAGTGGTTAGAATGCTCTATCCATTGTCATTTGATTTTCTGCAGAAACAAATGGTCCAATTGTAGAATAACTGAGACACAGTTCATCTGGTATTCTTTCTATATGCCACCACCTGTATAATGATTTTATATGATTAATCAAATTCATCATCCATAAACACAGCACGCATTGCATATGCTGGATACATATATTTTATGCAACTTTTGCATTCCAGTGCATTGAAAATTGCCATATAAAAAGGCCAATATCAAAATAGAGTTGTCAAGGATCTTCACGCCAACACATACTTAAAACATGATCTATTCCAAACTACATAACAAGTCCATAATCATATCCACTGTCATTTCCCATGTACGACTTCTAAAACTTCCAACAGAATGCATTAAAATGATAGAACATAAAAGAAGCACCCATTTACAATCCAAAGTCCCACTTATTTTAATGCTTAGCTCCCATTTTCTTCCAACCAAACCAAAGCCAAGCACCTGAAGTCGCAGTCTAAAATAAACTAATAGTCAAAGAAAAACTTCCAAGCCAATATGAGGTTCCAAAAACTTAAAATTTGACTTCTTTACATTCCCAAACTTCACCTGAAATGTGTTCGTCGATCCATAAACAACACATTTATAATTATTACAAATAAAATTTTCAATTTTTCAGGTGAACAGTGCTAAATTGAGATGTCAATTGTGCTATGTAAATAACCTACATTATATGAAACCGTTAAAAACCAACAGATAAATTCAAATTGCGAATAAATCGTATAGAACTCAAACAATTGAAATAAAAGGAAATGAAAAGAAAAGAAAAACTAAGTAACGACATTTAAAACTGAAAAAGTGGGAGAGTGACATCGGGAAGGAGAGAGTTTTATACCACTGAAGGAGGAGGAAGAAGATAAGTAGACTTGTCTCTCTTTCCCGTGGGTTCGATCACAGAGTGCAAGCAAGCACACGCGAGGGTGTTGAGCGAGTGGACAATGAAATCAAAACGCGAAATCTCCCAATTTCCTCTATTTAGGGTTTCTTTTTCTCTTAATCAGACACTCGCTTTCTTTTCTCGGTTTCTCCATCCCCCAACTCCTACACGGCTCGCGCGTGCCGACAATCCTGCGGGGTGTTTTCGTAATTGTACAAGTCAAACTGCAACTGCATGTATTTGGCGCGTGGGACGAGCATATTCTTGTCTAATCGTTAACTCTTAGATAGCAATCATCCAGATCATTCTCACTGATTCAGATTTTAGTAATATTAAAAGACTAAATTACTCCTAATTGAATTTTGAGGGAATTTACGATGAAAATATAATTTATGTTAGTGGAAATTAATCCTCTCTCTTTTTATTTAGATAATTAAGGTCCTGTTTATTTGAGTTGTTTGTTTTTAATTTTTTATTTATTAAATACATAAAGTTGTTTTCAATTTTTGATTGCGTATCTCTAAAACTTGTTTTTTTAAATTATTTTTTCCTTTTTTCAGTTCATGATGTGAAAAATTATTTCAATTCTCTCCCTATAAAGATTCTAGTTCATGTTAGAGAATTTAAAAATATAAAATCTAAGACAAAATAATTAAAAAGTATTTCACACTTTAATTTTTAAATTCAAAGTTAAATTAACTATTGATTATTATGTATACAATCAATTGAATAAAAATATAATATCTAAGTATTATAATAAATAATAATACTAAATGACATTAGATTTATATGGATAGAGATGATAATAATAAATATAAAATAATACTAAATAGAGATGAGATGAAAAAAAAAGCATAAAATTTTAATAGAGATAATAAAACTAATGCCTATGTATTTTGAATAATACAACTTTATAAGAACAAGTTTTATAAAAAAAGAAAAATGTAAAATAAAAATAGAAACTGTAATTACAGAAACCATTATTTGTGGTTCCATAAAATTTATTTTTTTTAAAGAACAGTTTTCTAAATTTAAACAAACAAATTTTGTTTATTTTTTAAAAAAATGAAAAACAAAAAATTTAATCTAAAACAAACAGCACCTAACTTTTCACACAAATTAAGAAATTAATTTAATTATAATCTTTTTTTATTTCTTTCCTTATTTGTCCCAAATCAAGGATAACTCACTCTCAACTTTCTATGCAAAGTTATACATGTAAGAGAGATAGTTTTAGTGCGGGATTAAAGATTTCATTTAGTTCTAAGCGTACTTAAGTAAAGAGAAACAAAAAATGGAAAGTTCAAAGTGATTGAAAATAAATTTGATAATAAAAATAAAAAATTTCAAAAATTCAATTTGATTCCAATACTAATTTGAACCTATGAATGAAAATTTAGGTGTAATTTTTTCGCGTTTGGAGCAAATTTTTGTTTATTGAAGAATAAAGAGTCTCTTCAAATTCCACAACTAGCCTTATATATAAATGGATAATATCGCACAACTAAAATGAATCAATTTAGAGATTCAATATGAACCCACCAAAGCAATTTGATCTTAACTAGGTCCCAGCAAACTGGCATGTAACTGAAGATGTGTCCATATTTAGAAACTTGTTCATAAATCTGAACTCTGTTCCCACTGAAGAAGAACATGATTTTACATGTAATACAATCGTACAATAATCAAATAGTGATCCACAAATGATAAGAAGAGGAAACAAACAAAAAAATATTTCTCAAGAAGTAAAAAAATTTTGTTCATAAAATATTGTTTACTGACATGAAAAAGGGCGTAGAATATGCGTGCAGTATTGAACAAGTTGTAAACATATTTTCAATTTTTGGTGCAATGCTAAAGATGAGTTAGAAGATACTGTTAGAGTGAAATATCTTTAGAACAGAGGCAAGAAACAACTTGAAATCACTCCTGAAAGGATAAAACAAATCACTTCGAGAAGAAGAACCACCATTTGTTCTCTTTCTAATGAACTTGGTCATTCATTGTCATGTGTGTGCAAACTCATAAAAAAAGGCAATATCAAAGCACACTCTAATGCAATCAAGCCACTTCTGAAGGATGAGAACAAAAGCAACAAAATTTCAATTTTGCTTTTCGATACTCGATGTAGGTACAATTAACAACAAAATTTCATTCCTCAACATGAAAAATGTTATTCATATTGACAAAAAATGGTTTTGTATGTGCAAAAAAACATGAAAGTTTTATCTTGCAAATGATGAGGATGAGCCTTTGTGCACATGCAAAAGCAAACGCTTCATTCCTAAAATTATATTTCTAGCAGCAATTGCTAAATGTAGGTTTGGCACAAATGGACAACTTATTTTCGATGGTAAAATTGAGATTTGGCCTTTTGTTAATAAAGAGCCAGTTAGAAGGAATAGCAAAATCGGGAGGCACGAACAATGGAAATAAAGTCAATCATGTCAATTACTAAAGATGTAATTAGAGACATCTTAATTGGCAAGATGTTGCCTGCAATTAAATAAAAATGGCCATAAATGGATTTAAACATCATTTTAATCCAAGAAGACAATACCAAGCCACAAATAGATGTGGCAGATACTGAATTTGAAACATAGCATTTTAATTAGGTTTAAATATAAATTTGCTTTGCCGACCACCAAATAGCCTCGATTTAAATGTTTCGAATCTTGGATTTTTTCGAGCTATTGACTTCATAGCGCCCTTTATCCATCATTTACGACTAGGACTACTAGGTATCTAATCTCATTTGCTCCCCTAGCTTTCGTCTCTCGGTGTTAATGTCGACCCAACAGAGTGCTTTCACCGTTAGTGTTCAATAAAACACATAGAGGCTCCTACAATCATTGGCCAATTACTAGATGCAGTCACACCAACTTATGATATTTTCCCTCCACTTGAAATGAATAAGGTTTTTCTAACTTTGCAGACTTGTAAGGTGGAGATCCTAAGGTTTCAATGTGGTAACAACTACGGAATCAAACATATGTCCAAGAACAACTTAATTAGGAATGATAAGTGCCTACTATGATTTAGATAGACATTAATATTATAAAGGAAGCAGCGGCAGCAGTACAACATCCTCTTGAAAATATGTTAACAAATTGATTATCAGTTTCCTAATTCTAGGTTATATATTCACAATTTCATTATTAGTGCCCCAATTCTTGAGTTCATGTATGTGGTTGCAATTATATATGTTCACAGTTAGTTTCACGTTTGTGTTTCAGTATTAACATATGTTCACTGTTCTTCCTCCAAACCCTATCCCACTTAAATCTGTTTGCATCTTTGGAAGTTGTGCACGTTTTAATAACGTGACATGCTTTTCATTCTGACAGATGTTCTTTGATACTTTAAATACATTAAATGAGTATACAATTTCTCGTCTATCACTACCTAGAAATTCTCCCACAGTCAGATCTGAAATGAAAAACAATACAAGAGTAATTTACACTATTCATTTTGGCTAACTTCCCAAAGTTACCAAATAAAGTAAATTTCTCTATCTAAATAGAACACATAAAAAGGAAATTTTCTCTATCTAAATAGAATGGATAGAGTAATTAAAATATTAAGAGGATAATAAATTGTGTTATGGGGAAAATAAATTGCATAACCCTATATATGCGTGTAAAGTAGTTAGGTATCATCGGCTAAGTTAAGGATACAATTGGTACAAAAAAAATTACTCTCTCCATCCTAAAAGATACTCTATCTTTCTCTTTTGATTTGTCCCAAAATATAGTCTATTTTTCTTTTTTTATTAGAATTAATCCTTAAATTCTCTATTATAACCTTTTTAAATTTTATCTCATTTTCAATAACTCTTGCCAATTTTTACTTATTATTCAAATATAATAATTGCTTATGTGCTATTTAAGATAAATATAATTGAAAACTCATGTCAATAAAAATATCTTTTAATCATATTTCTTAATTAGTCGCAATTTTGCACTTCGCGCGTGAATATTAATAAATTGTTTGCATAACTAATACTTTATTTATTGAATTATATTACTACTTTGAAAAAATTTTGATTGATTTTTAACTTCATGTTGAAATTTAATTGGAACTGTTTTTAGTAAAATATTATAATGATAATAAATTAGTCTCAGCTTTATTATATATAATTGATTATTTAAGATTTTAAAATAAACATAATCACATATATCTAAAAAAATTTATAATATTTTAAAAACATAAAATCAATGTTAATAAATACACTAATCAAGTTTATATCACGTTTCAATTTGATACTCTTTTGAAAGATATAATTAATATTGTATGCTAAAATAAATTATACTTTCGAAATTAATCCCACAATAGGACTTAACAACCAAAAATTAAAACTGAATTAGTTAAAATTTATTCTACAGAAAATAACGTTCATAATTACGTGATAATTTAAATAAATATTAACCATGCACAACAGTAGAATGTGCATTCATTTTGAAAAAGATTCTCAATTATCAGTATTATATACTAAACATTAAATTGAAAAATTATTTAAATTAGCCAATTAGAATAGATAAATAAGAAAAAAAATTAAAATCTTTTTCAGAATATATTATGTTTTAAAATTTAAATTATTGGATTAGATTTTAAAATTTATCAATTATCAATATTATATACTAAATTGCTCGTTTTTTTGCGCTTCATGTGCAGGTATTAATTAATTATTTGAATAACTATTATTATTGAATTATTTTTTAAATATAATTTCATGTCGAAACCTAATTAGAAAGAGTTTTAGTAAACCCTTAAATAATAATAAATTAGCCTTCGTTTACTTATAGAAAATTGATTTATAGTCATATATATTTAAAAATCTTATTTTAAAAAATTTATAATGTGTTAAAATGTACACAATACAATCAGTTTGAGATGTAGCCAGTATTGTTCTTCTTTTCTTTTTTTCATTTACACATCAATTAATAGCCAAAAAAAATTAAATAGCAGATTACTTACTTCTATATAACAACTGAACAAAAATAAAATTAAAAGCTAAATCAACATATATATTTATAAAAAAAAATCCCCAAATTAGAGTAATAAAGCTGTTAAATTAGTAAAAATTAAATAGAGATTTACGAAAGAGACCAATAAAAAGTTAAGAAATATATATATATAAAAGAAAGAATTAGAATAACAAAAATAAAACCCATAAAACATAAAAGAGTTAACCAATAATAACAATGGTACAAGATGAAAAATAAATAATAAAAATGAATTGTTCTTTGTTGTTTTCATTTGCTTTTATTTATGTACAAATAATCAGAAGGCCAAAGTGAAGATTTTGATTTCACCGTTATCTTCTTCATTTTCGTTTTGTCACTCAAGGAGTTTAAAGTGTCTAAAAATCCAGCACTTGTCTCAAATGGTTACTCTAGGAGTGATATATATAAGTAAATTAAATAATATAAAAAGAAATGCAAATTATATATACTAAATTCAAAAGAAAGAATAAAAAAACCTATTAAATTGAAAAAAAAATACTACTGAAATAAGAAATTAAAAAGATGTTCCTAAAGCATAAGAGAGAAAGAGACCATGAAAAGAAAAACAAAATGATGCCGATAAAGCATAAAATATATATATAACACCAATATATTAATATATTAATATAAATTTATTTCTTATTACAAAATAATTAATAAGTAATCTACACGCTTACAGATATGATTTTTTAAAAAGTAAAATATTCACACGCTTAGAACACACTACACTAAATAAATAATATATTAATATTTCAAGTAAATACACAATCATTTATAACAAATCATAAACATAAAATAAAATAAAATAAAAATTAATTTCTTATTTCAATGAAACAAAAACAAATTAAAAAAAATACACTTCAGTTTTAATTAGCAATTAAAAAAAATTTAGTTGATTAATTTGGTGTATGGAGTAGTCTCATATGTCTGGAGTTAGGTTGTACAGAGATATGACATAAGATATGAAAACGCACGAGATACACGATAATTTTTAAAAAAGTATGACATCCACGCTCTTAGGACATACAACACAGAATAAATAATACATTAATATTTTAAATAAATAAATAATCATTTATAATAAATTATAAACATAAAATAAATAAAAAAACTTAATTTCTTATTTCAAAGACATGAAAATAAATTTAAAAAAAAAACACTTCACTTTTTATTAATAATTAAAAAAATATTTTGATTGATTAACTTGGTATATGGAGTAGTCTCATATACCAAAAGTTAGATTGCACGAACATAACATACAAGATACGAGAATATACATAATTTGATAATTTTTAAATAAATAGGACATCCATATACTTAGAACACATTACACATAATAAATAATACATTAATATTTTAACAATAATCATTTATAATAAATTATAAATATAAAATAAAATAAAATAAAAATTAATTTCTTATTTCAATGAAACAAAAACAAATTAAAAAAAATACACTTCAGTTTTAATAAGTAATTAAAAAAAATTTAGTTGATTAGCTTGGTGTATGGAATAGTCTTATATGTCTGGAATTAGGTTGCACAGAGATATAACATAAGATATGAAAACGCACGAGATCAACGATAATTTTTAAAAAAGTATGACATCCACGCTCTTAAGACATACAATACAAAATAAATAATACATTAATATTTTAAATAAATAAATAATCATTTATAATAAATTATAAACATAAAATAAATAAAAAAAACTTAATTTCTTATTTCAAAGACATGAAAATAAATTTGAAGAAAACACTTCACTTTTTATTAATAATTAAAAAAACATTTTGATTGATTAACTTGGTATATGGAGTAGTCTCATATACCAAAAGTTAGATTGCACGGACACGGCATATAAGATACGAGAATGTACATGATTTGATAATTTTTAAATAAATAGAACATCCATGTACTTATAACACATTATACATAATAAATAATACATTAATATTTTAACAATAATCATTTATAATAAATTATAAATATAAAATAAAATTAAGGTTAACATCTATAAAAGAGATTATCACTAACACTAATATATTAATATATTAATATAATTTTATTTTTTATTATAAAATAATTAATAAGTAATCTATAAGTTTACAGAAATGATTTTTAAAAAGTAAAATATTTACATGCTTAGAACACACTATACTAAATAAATAATACATTAATATTTCAAGTAAATATACAATCATTTATAATAAATTACAAACATAAAATAAAATAAACTTAATTTCTTATTTCAATGAAATTAAAAAAATAAACTTCATTTTTAATTAATAATTAAAAAAATCTTAGTTGATTAGCTTGATATATGGAGTAGTCTCATACGTATAATACCCTGAAATTTTTATTTCGAAACATTCCCATTTAAATTTAAATTGTAAATTATTAGCCAATAATATTACGCCACGTAATATTATGGGGATCGAAAATCATTTTGGTTCGCCCGAAAATTTATTGAATAACCATTA
>CANUEX010025317.1:0-31215 GCA_948099535.1 Jatropha multifida | reverse complement strand
ATTCAATTTAATCAATTAATTATTAAAATTATCCCTAAAATAATAAAATCCTCCAATATATAAATTCAACCAAATAATTAGTTAACCCCATAAATGATGAAATTAATCAATAAAAAATTTTAAAAATTAACTAAATATATTCTGGGACTAAAATTAATACCCAATATTTATCACAGTCCCAAAGATTAATTATCCGGAGGTTGAAGGAGGAGGAGGCAGTGGCGCAACCGTCTGCAGCAACTGGACTGCGACCTAGTGCGTCTGGTTTGCTGGGAACGACGCGTAAGGCACTGCTATTGAAACGGTGGCACGGTGAAGCTTGGCTGGGTCTAGATCGTGCGATGGAGGGAGGCAGCTGAAGGCTTGCCGCGTGGAGGAGGAAGGCCAGCTACAGCGGTGGTGCGACACTGCTGGGACCATGGCTATGGTGGCACGGTGAAGCTGCTACAGCTGTGGTGGTGGCCGGACTTCGCGCAAAGAGAGAGAGAGTAACAGAGAGGTCAAGGGAGAGAGGAGAGGAGAGAAGTGGGGCTGGAGGTGGTCTGGTGCTGCTGTGGCTGTGGTGGCCAGAGTTGCAACAGCTAGCGGAGCAACAGCGGTGGTGCTGGTTGTCTTGCGCAGTGACAGAAAGAGAGGCAGGGACACACACACACACAGAGAGAGAGAGAGAGAGTGTTGTGTCGATGAAGAGAAGAAGAAGGAGAGGAAGAAAAGAAAGAAAAAGAAAAAGAAAAAAAAGTAAAATTTAAAAAAAAAAACAAACCATCCAACGTTAGATTGTCGGGGAGAAAAAAATAGTAACGCACAATATTTTTCAAAAATATCCGATTCGAATCTAATTTTAATTAATTCGGTCCAATAAAAAAAAATTAGTCCGATTTTTAATTGGTTAATGGTTACTTAATTAATTTTTGAGCGAACTAAAATAGTTTCCGATCTCGATAATACTACGTGGCGTAATATTATTAGCTAATAATTTAATGATTAAATTTAAATGAAAAATATTTTGAAATAAAAATTTCGGGGTATTACACATATTGCGGGCTTACAGAACTACACCTCGGTAAGTAATAGGGTAAACCCCTTTCTCCTTAGTATGTGGGACTGAAGCGATGACGCCTATAAAAATAAGTCTATCTAGCTAGAGAACAAGAGAGTATGAAGAGCTTGAAAACAATAAGAGCTTAAAGATCAATTTAGACATGGTGGATAAGCTTAGAGAGGATGTTGCGATCCGAGTTGCGACATACATTTCTTTTTATTTTTTCCTAGGAGGTTCGGAGGGAGGACTCAAGGGAGGAGGATCAAAAGTTACCCTAGCAGTGAAATCAGCTCCAACAGGCTGGACATCTTGCACTACTACAGGCATCTCCTTTTTAGAGCCTTCAGCGACCGTCTGCTTCTTCATCACTTCAGTGATCTTAGACAATTTCGAGCTCTTTGTCTTCTTTGGAGCCATCTCTGCATAAAAATAAAGTAGAAAAACTAAGGAGCATTAGTTTAAACAATCAAAGGCAAAAGTAATCAATAATGAAAATTACCGTGATCGGAAGGGTTGGATCTAATGGGTCCACTAGGCAAGCGGGTGGCCTTCAACTATCACCTACGTCAGATTCACACAATCGAGCCCTCTGGCTTTTGTTAACTCTACACAGTTTTGATCATATGGGGTGGACGATTTTAGAAGATGGCAAAGTGGATCCTCAAATAACGATTTGGGATATCGAAGCCTCTAGAGAATTTGACTATGAAGTATTTAAATTTTCAATTTTTAAATAGGAAATATTAAACTTGTTAGCAAAAATGTTATAATTGTTCTTCACTTGGAGGTAGCAATAGTCTTCGTTAGGGTGAACAGAAAAGTGACATAAATCTTGAACCATCTATGCTATTAAGCTACTCTCACCATGGCGGGCTAAAGTAATTATGCCGCAAAAAAAGTCTCAAGCCGTTGGGGTGTACTCACCAATAAAACTAATTTTATAATGCTTCATATTTATTTGATGATAATTTACAAAGTCATAGTTTTCCTTTTGTTGTAAATAACAATCGAATTGCAATTACAATATTTCCTGTTATAGGTTTATCAAAATTCAATTTTGAGAGTTTTTATTAAATTAAACTAATATTGAAAATTTTATTATTTTCGTTTTGGAATTTTGATTTGAATTTAGTTAATTAATTGCATCAATTAAGAAAGGTCATGCAAATATAATTGTAGACTTTAATTATAAACATAATTATTTGAAAATTTCAAATTTAAATCGTTAAATGTAAGATAATTATTTCATAAAATAAAAATTTCTTGCAAAATGTTTTAATATAATTTTATGACGCAAAACCAAACGAAACCAAAATGGCCAACAAGACGAAGATGATGATTGGTGGTATACAAAACGACAGCAGTATCAGTTTACAGTGAATCAGGGTCTCGTAGTTGTGGCCACGCGCCTTAGAAAATACTTGGCAGGCACGCGAAGAGAATTTATAAAATAAGAAAAACACATTTGTGGTAATTTATTTGATTTGGAGGAACGAAAATTAACAGTGAGAGTTGGTGGCTGGGGTTGGTGGTAGTTGGTGGTGAGGTCCACTGCTTTGCACGACGAATTTTGAGAATACAATTATTTTTACTATTTTAATAATCCATAATATCCTTTTTTTCTTAATTGCCTAAAATGTCCTTCAGATTGGTACTAAAATGACAATAATCTTAACATCGGTTTGCTGGGTGAGTAGGTGAAGGGGCATGGCGTGTACATGTCTATACTTGCGCGCACACTACTTGGATTTATACTCTAAAAACTTTCAACGCATGATTAAATTTTAGCTTTACCAAAAAAAAAAAAAATAAGACAACTAGCGTAAATCTCTCGCTTTTTTTACTATAAAAAAATAATATTGGAAGGGAAGATTTTATATCATTGAAATTTGAATTTTAAATATGTACTTTTAAGTAATTTTGTAACTGTGGTTAGATTTTCAATTCTATATATTAGGAAAAACCTTAATTAAAATTTATGTTTCCTGAATATAAGCATGAAACAAAATTAACAATATCCATTCCAAGTAATTGAAGTATTTCACAATTTCGATATATAAAAAACACTAATAGGAAATAATATTTTTTAAACTTCAAAATAATATTACTTTCTCCTGAATGAGAAAATTCAAAGGATCACACAGCGGGGTTGGTAGGTTTATGGATTATGATTAATTTTATTGAAATGGCAACGTAAATTAGATTTGTCAAATATAACAGATTATGAATCTCAGCCGTTCATCCATGAATCATGATGGTCCACGTATTTTGTAGATTTTGTGGTATCATCCATTGAAATCTCGCAAGAGATTAGTCCAAACAAATTGGTTGGCATAAAATGGAATTTCTCGTGCGGGAGAGAGAGAGAGAGAGAGAGAGAGAGAAAAGCACTTAATAACCAGAGTACCCTTGTCCCTTTTGGTAAAGAAACGTGCCTATATATACATATATAATTAGTGGCTTTGGAAAAGCTTCATTTTGCTTCAGGCAATCATTCAGGACACACGAGCCCGCAGAGCGCACAGTTACTACCCACAAAAGGACGGATGACCATAGCAGACCAGACTTGGCAACGGTTAGTTGGTTTTGGGGTCTAAATTTGGCTCCATAAGAAGCTATTGATTCCACTCCCATTCTGATTGTCACTTTTCTTTTTTCTTTTTTTATTTTCAATTTAAAATTGAAAATCTTCAAATATCTTTTAAGAGAAATCAAAATCTGAAGTCCTCCTAATTTCGATTCAGTTTGTAATTGAAATCCGACCCATATCTGAATATCAAACCAATGCTAAACAACGAATTGCCAAAATGAATTAATTTATATTTTATAATATTATAAATTTTTGAAAATCATATAATGTATATTTATTCCTTTTTTTACATGAATTTTAAGTTGTAATTTGAACTTAAAATGTGGTTAATTTGAGAAAATATTTGGCCATTTTACTGATAACGGCGATATCCATCAGCATCGAATGCGTATCACGACGAAGAGGTCCACATTCATTTTTAAATTTATATATATACACACACACACAATGTTCCTGAGCTGAATAATGTCGGTGGATGGTGGTTCTATTACGAGTTACCGCGACGCTACGGTACAAATGCCACCCATCTTCCATTTCCAATCACCCTTTCGCTCCTTTTCCTCGACTGTGCACGGTACGGCCGCATTTTCAGATTTCAGCTCAAGTGCTCCATTTCACAAGTGTCAAAATCAGTATCCTCTCTTTAGTATAAATGACATTAAAAAAATAAAATTTATTTATTTTCTTTTAGTATAATCTTATAAAAAAAGTTTGGACTATTTAAAAAATTTCATATTATTTTTTTATGCAAAACAAAGAAAAAAATATTTTTAGAATAATTTCAAAATATTGGTTGAGACAAAAAGCCTTGTTGGTGGTTACCTAAAACCTAACATGGTCAAATAGGCGAGCATCAACTCCACATGGACCGTTTTATTAACTTATAGTTTAACAAATAAATATAATAATCCCGAAGCCTCCTAAAATCAAAGTCAACATTTTTTTAAGGCCCAAACCAAGTTGGCTGGGAGACTGCGAAAGACAAAGCAAAATTCAGAAAACGCCAAGTGTACAATTGGTAGACGTTACCTAAACTCACCACCCCACCCTGCACTTATGCGTATTGGATAAAACATGTCAGCATCATACATTTCTTTCCCCACCAAGCCATTGATTGCTATCTTTTACTTCTCCCCTTTGTTTTCATTTTTATTCATATTTATATTACTATTAAAATTGGCGATATAAACATGGTATGATATTTTATAGACATTTATAATAAAGTCTTTTTATTTAAATTAAAAAATATTATTTTTTAATAATTATATTAATGTTTAGAGTTTAAAATAAAACTTAAAAATTTATTAATTTCATTCTTGAAATTATATTATATCTTCAATTTTTCATATGCAAAACGAATCATATGTTGAAATTTGATTGTTATTGAATTCAAAATAGTATTCCCACAAATATTGGAAATAATTTTTTCTTTCAAAAAATTGGTCTAGACTATAGAGCTTATTTTCTTGCAAGATCATTTTGGATGGGCCCAACAACTTATAACTCTTTGGGCCTCACACAGAGGCATTCCATTTTATCGAGCAATTATTGCTCAAAAAATAGAATTGATAAAATAATTCAAGAAAAAAAAAATAAAAGATATATTTGATATTTTTAAATATTGATGAATTGAAATTTTATAAAAAAAATATTAATTATTTTTTAATTAAGTTGATTCATAAATTAAATTCATGATAATAAAATAAATATATTTTAAAAACAAAAAATTAGAATTTTGAAATTCAGCATTTATTTATGTCAATTAATTAATTAATGTAGATTATACTATGAATTACTATAAATTTACTATGAAGTCACTTTGATATTGATTCTATATATTAATATTACAATTAATTTCTTCAGAAAAATTAGTTTGCACTAATCAATAACAAAATTTATATATTTCTTAGTTCATATATATATATATATATATAGAAATGAACATTAATTTTATAATGTTTACACTTTCTTCCACAAATCTTTAATCAACCCTCAAAGCAGAAAAAGGAAATATCAATCTAAGCTCTAAACTAAGTTACAAGTGATCATCACTTCATCATGTGGAAGGGGGGAAAAACAAAACCGCATTGATTGCCATCCCTAAAGCACAGCTAAAGGCATTGATCGATCGAAGCTACTTCTCAGAGCTCTTGTTCTTGGCGGCTTTTTCTTGGTACCCTTCTCGGCTTCCGCGGCTTTCATCATGTTTTTCCCAAAAGGAAGATTTACAGGCGCCACCGAATGCAAAGCACTATCTTTAACCGCTCCACTATGTATAAGTACTCTAATGATCCCCGCATAATGTAAAGACTCTGCAATTTGTAAAGCAGTAATACCCTTATTAGTTCTGGCTTCAACATCTGCACCTTTCTTCACCAACAATTCAATTATATCAGCATGACCTGATTCCACTGCACAGTGTAATGCAGTATAACCATCTTCATCTTTTCCATTTATCTCTATTCCTCTGTCGATTAAGGCTCGAACGGCTTCGATTTTGCCTTTAAACGCTGCTCTGTGTAAAGCAGTCCATCCATGTTGGTCGCGGCCATTAATAAAAGCTCCATTTTCAATCAACTTAATTATACTTCTTACTTCTCCTTTTCTAGCAGCAGTGCATAAGCAATCGCCTAAGTTCAGCACATCATAAAGACTAGAGTTTCCATATTCTACAGCAACATTATAAGCGGTTTTTGAATTTTTGTTTATAATATCTTTGTTCGCACCTTTCTGTAGTAACAATTTAACCATGCTTTCATCTCCTATTCTTGCAGCTACATGTAATGGAGTATCTCCTTCGTTTGTGTTTCGGATATCTGCTTTAGCGCCATTTGCTAATAGAAAACGAGCACAATCCCATCTTCCTTCTTCAACTGCTAAATGCAAAGCAGTGTTACCGTCTTTCGTTAATGCATCCACATTAGCTCCTTTAAGTAAAAGAAGCCTCAGTACCTCTAAATGGCCGTTAATGGCTGCAAGATGGATTGGACCCCACGTCGATGTCTCTGATTTTTCTAAATTAGCTCGACGAGCTAATAACAGCTCAACGATCAAATCCTCGCCAGCTTCAGCAGCTGCTTCAAGTGGAGTAGATCCTGACCGGCTTTGAAGTTCAACGTCAGGCTTGAATTCAAGAAGTAATTGAACAATATCAGGACGGCTTTGAGATATGGCTATATGCAGCAATGTTTGGCCATCGGAATCCATGGAATCCGCCGGATTCCAAGATGGGTCGCTACGTTCAAGAACCTCCCGTATTTTATCCATGGATCCATCTGTAACTAACTGAGCAAGAATTGGCGATCCGACAAACATGATTTTAATACCGCTATCGATAAATACTTGCTTTTTCTTTGCTGTAAACCAATCTTGAGGCACTGCATCGAAATTTGAGGTGTTCACTTTGATTGAAGCGCCAGGAACTACTACACTATGTAAGAGAAACCCATCCTCACAGTATGGAAACGTGTCGGGGAGAATAGAGGAGCCAGGAAGAATATGGTAAGTGATCTCTAAGGCTATAGTAGCTAAAGGAGAAATGATTCCTGATTGTGGCTTTATTGTATAACGAGCTCTGTTTATGGCTTGAATTCTGAAAGCTACAGGCATAGTGTACATAACATTTCGCAGAGTTAGTTCTCCACTGCATTTCTGCCCTGGCTCGATTCTGATTGCTACAAGATTTGAAGGCTCTAAGCTAATGAGCCTATCCATTTCTTTATTTTCTTGGGAACCAAACAGGAAAGCCCTGTTTCTTAGTTCAGTTTCTTGATGATTTTCTTTTTAGGGGAGGGGATTCTTGAAATTGTTGATTTTTTTGTGGATTGAAATTCAAGAAGAAGGAGGAGGGGACTGGTTTATTTTAAGGAAGGAGAGGGTGGGCCGGCTCTAATGACAGAGTGACAAGTGGCGGTGTTAAAACAAGGAGGACTTGTTCTATTCGGCGTCTTAACTGTAAAAACTTATTAAGACAGTCGTGTAAGTTAAAAGAAACACAGAGCTTCAGAGTTGATTATTATGATTGTTCCTTTTTTTTTTTGAAGTCACTTTCAGTTTCAATCTTGTATTGTGTATTAGACTCTTGGTTCTGAGAAATTAATTAGTTGTTTATTGTTCTTGTAAAGGTCACACTACAGAATCTTTTCCTTTTGTTTATTGTTTATAAACCAATTCCAGCATCTAATTTTGACAAGGTTGTCTTACTTATTCTCTAAGTATACATTTTGGCAAATGGATTAATTTCATAACTCACCGATGATACCAAATTACTATCCATAGGGGCCGAAATGATAATGAAATAACTAACAAATAATCTCTACGCAACATACTAAAAAATAGTCTAGTGATAAGTGCATGTACGATCCGATGAGTATAGAGTAATGTTGGCCTCATCCTAGTTGGATCGGAGCTTTGTTTGTTGCAACTGAATTGTCTACTAGGCCAAGTCATATAACATAAATCAAGTCTTGTATATTTAATTAATGGATTGTTATGGTTTGAGTTGTCTCTCCTGATTTTCTTACTAAAAACTCTCCAATAGGAATGAAGTGGACCATTCAATACCCAAAACACTATGATGTGTTCTAATGAATGTGATGTTGGATATCCAAGCAACAAGAAAACCCACCATGCAACCATACATATAAGGAGGGAATGTGATGTTGCATGATGATAAGAATTTGTTTCTTCCTATTATGGTCCCCAAGCCTTTCCTTGTTGAACCAAATCTTTTTTGCTTCATTTGTACGGTTCCAATACACTTTTTTTCGAAGGTTTCCATTTTTTTTAAAGAAAAGAAACATTTCCCTTGTTAGTTCAAAACAAGAAATATCTTGTAGTTAATGGTATATATTAAAATTATTTAATCTCTAAAATTTGCACGTAATTATTATTTTATCTCTCTAATTTAGTAAGTAGAACTAATTAATTAATCCATGAGGTTTACTCGGTTAAATCATTTAGTTTTTTTTTTTAATTTAGAGATTAAATACATTATAATATTCAATTATTAGGTACTTCACATTTAATAATAATAAATTTATAATATTGGCTTAGAAAATGAGGGTGAAGCAATCTAAAAAGAAGAAAATTCCTTGAAACACTTTTAACTCATTGCATGTCTCTCCTATAGAAAAGTTTTAAGAAAGTCCAAAGGAGATTTCCTTTGGAGAAAATGAAATGAAAAATTTGGGAATAGCAATTCACAAGAAACGTTAAAAGACAACAAAACTTCATAGGAAATAACTGCATCAATATATTTTATAAATTCCATTTTATTCATCAAATACTTAGTTTACTTCTAAGAATATAATTTTTTAATTTCTTGGGCTTGTCGATCTGGTGCAAATATTTTTTTTTTAATTTTTGTTAGCAAAAATAATTAAAATTGAGTATATAAAAACAGTCAATCACTCCTGATATTGCATATAAAAAAGAAAGACCGGAGAGTTACAAGGGAAGACGGACGAAACAGCTTCGTCTAATTTGTAAAAGATGAGAACCAAATGTGTACTTAATGGGCTGAATAATTCAAACATGAAGGTGTTTAGCATTTCTCTGTCATAAATTCATACAACAAATCTCTCTCTTTTCTCTAACTCTGTATCTTCGTAACTGTTTTAGCGGCCTTTAATTGTAATTTTTTATAAAATGTTAAAATTTAACCACTGTATGGATTAATTTTTCACAAAATATTAATATAACATCTAAAAATTAATTGAAACATTGTGTCATCGAAAAATTTTTTACGTAAAGGGTTTCGCTATGGACTACATTACCGAAATTAAGAAGCAATCTCGTTTATATAAGGAGACAACAACCTTGAACAATTAATAGGCAAATTACATGATGGACTTTATTTGAGGTAAATGACTGAATCTGTTTGGTTTTTGAAATAAGAAAAATTTTAGAAATTGAACCAAATCGAAACGAATTGAACTGTTTTGAGCAATTTTATGTTGCATAGAATTTGAATTCAATTTTTATTTTCTTAATAAAGATTCTACTTCCATTTCTACTTGGACTGATTCAATTTATTTCAAGTTGTACAAAGTATTAAAGGGCAATAAATTTATCATGGTCAGATTTGGGCCTACATAAGTACAAAAATAAGGTCCAACCGTCTATTCTAACGAAGCGGCAAGTCCATAAGATCGAACAATCTGTGTAATATGGGCCTCAGAGGCCCTTTCTTTGTGTTCCGTCATCTCACAGCTTTAAGATAGTGTAGTCTCCGTTTTCCCAACAACGGACAGGCACTCCAAATCAGTTTTTTTGGTATGTCGGACAAATCCATCTATATCACCGGGATTAACAATTCAAACTCTGCCGACTTCTTAACAAAGTTCCAATTACCAAATTATCCCTTTTCTTAGATTCTAATTGCTCTTCAATTGTATTATTATAAATACATTATAACATAATATCTCTGAAGCAAAAAAAAAAAAAAAAATTACAGAAGAATGGGAAATAAGGGCTATGTTCTGTTTCTGGCAGCTTATTAGTTATGGATAATTATAAAATTAAGAGCATAAACCAAAATTAAAGCTTTTATTGTTAACAAATCCTTATTATTATAGCATAGCATTTGGATTTACATTCACTCCCTGCCTACACGGATAGCACACATCGCAACTATTAAGCAAAATATAAAACTTGATAAAGACACTTTTCCCTTCTTCTTTTTTTATGATACTTTCTCCTCCATTGCTGCAGTTAGGGTACGAACAGAAAAACTAAAGTTCACCTGTTACAAAAAAGAGATCAATATAGAATCAGAAAATGATTTACCATATATAAATATATAACATTGGAAAATTCCAATAAAAAATCATATTACCTAGATAATTAGGTGTACAATGAGAGGATCAGCATTAATTAATCGCTATCGCTATCGCTGCTGCTGCTATGACCATGTTCATGTCCATCCTCATGCTTCTTCTTTTCCTTCTTCTTCTTCTTCTCCTTTTTCTCTCCTTCTTTGTGACCATCACCATGGATTTTGTCCTTGATCTTGTCCATCATCCCTTCCTTGTGTTCGCCATCGTGCTTGTGGTGCTCACCTTTGTGCTCGTCCTTCTTGTGGTGATCGCCATCCTTATGGTGCTCGTCTTTGTGGCCTCCCATGTGGAGAGTCTCTTCAATTTTGTGAATAATTCCTGCCATTTTCAATTGCAGATCTGTTCTTCTGGCGTTTGATATGAGATGAAAAGTCTGAAGGGATCGCCTCTTATTTATAGGAAGGAAAATATTAATCTAATCTAACACTATTAAATTGAAAATTACATAACTGCCCTACATTTATCTGTACACGGATTATACACTGGCGGATCTAATAAACTCACACGTATTGGATCTGAAGAGACAAGGAAAGGTCGTTGGTCCCTGTTTACAGGCAATAAAGATGGGCAAAGGAGTGGCAGTTCAATGCATGTATTAGGATAATCCTCAATAAATACTTGTCTGTTTATCTTTATTTTAATTTTTTTTCCCTTGGTTAAAAAAATACCACGTGGCTTAGATGGATTTCCAAGGGATACTTTAATTTAATTTTATTTTATTATTTAAAAAATAAGTTCAAATATAAACTTTATTGTAAGGCATAGGCAGTTATTATTAACTTAAAACTAAGCATTTTTGAATATGAAATTTTTATAGTCGATGGATATATTCTAGTTGACGATTTCAATTGTATAAAAAATATAATAGGTCTCAAATTTAACGGAACGGAGCCACTATAATATATATATATATATATATCCTGAAATGGTACCAAAGTGAGGCACCGCCACCACACCGGACCCATTCTGAATTGACACCTTTCTAATTCAAAGAAAGATTGCAAAAGGTTAGTAGTATTGTCTTTGAACGATAATGAATTAAAGAGTAACGAGATTTTCTTTTGTCTGCAAATGAGAAAGAAAGTGACAGGACCGGAGGAAAAAATTTAAAAATTATAAAAAGATAGGATTTTCCTTTCTTTCAATTATTCCATAAATGAGGATTTTAATCATGGATTGATAGGCAACCTTAATCAATTTCATTTTTTACAGGAAACTAAAATAAAGGTGAGTATAAATATTGATAAATAAAATAACTGACCAGTATAGACAATCCAGAAGTAGCTTGTGATGATGTGACACATCATCATGACAAGCACCTTATCTTATCCACAGATATTTGCTATGATTATTTAGTATACTTATCTACGTTGAAATAACAATCATAAATTCCAACTTTTTTCACGTCCCCTTTGGGATATTTATTGACCAAAGGACACGTGGACTCTCAATCCGTTGCCGACAAAACTGGGTACTGTTGTCCTGCGGCTCGGCTCTACCATGGTAAACCCTGTTCTGCTGCCACGCGTCCAAAAGATAAATAAAAAGCATAAATGACAGACAAATGCGTCGACTAGGATACCTGAATTAGTTCCTTCTTTTTTTTTTCTTTTAAAGGTAGGTAACTTAAAGCGGACACAAAATAAACCTTTCAGACCAATATGGTAAATGATCTATTTGGAAGTGACAAACATGATAGAAATACTTCCACACCACACATGTCAATTGAAATACACTGATTGATTGTAGATTATCGCAGCCACTTCAAACTCGCATGCCCAGTAATTTCAAGTCTCCAAAAATGTTTGCAGCATCAAGAACATTAAGCTCAACAAGATAGTAAAGCTGTCGCCAGTAACATTAACATGCAACACATGGACATGAACATAGGTGTTTTAACATTGCATCATGACAAATTATTTAGCCTTGTATTCAATGCTTATGTACAAACCACTTATGAACAAAGCATTCAAATTGATTTATCAAACCATCCATAATTTGCACCGGCTTCTCACAATTTAGGACTATTTCCAGAAGATATGCAATAAGTTCACTCACGAGGATGAATATACTTTTTTCGTTCATTCCGGAATGTCCAAGCTTTCCTCCAACCTCATCGAATTGCTCCAAGCAAATTGGCACCGTCAAGCCTTGCATTCTCCAAATGCTGGGTATGCAATGAAGTTAAAATTAGAACATGTAAAAACCAAATTAAAAAACTCCCGACTTGACAAGTCAGCACCCTTCCCACTCACAGGCTTAGTTTTTTGTGCACGTGATATTACTTTCAAGTAGGAAGACAATCCCAGGCCCCACCCCCCCTTCTATTCAGAATTCAAGGAAAACTTCTAGAAGTCAGAATCAAAGAAAATAAAGAGCCACGAAGAATTTCTACCATACAGGAAATTCTGCATAAACATCAGTGTCTTGATATTTTCAGGGGATTAACAGTTATGTGTCTGCAAACATATTAATAGAAAGACCTAACAAATAGTTACCCTTTGCTGATAACAGGAACTAATTATCTAATTTGCTTCAAGCAATAATAATTTGTCTCCAGAGTGCCTAAAACTATTGTATTGACTCCTGCGATGAATTCAAAATTAATTTCGATAAAACAGAATTTTATTGTTCTTTTTTACTTCCTTATAAATTAATTTCATCATTATCAAATCTTTTTCTTTCCTATAGATGAGAGGATTTTCATTATGCAGTTGCCCAAGTAGTCTGCTAGCAGTTACCACTGTCCATTTGTGATCCATGTATTTATTATCATCATATATTCCACAACAATATGATTAGCCTTCAAGATACTAATTCTTGCTTGAAACATTTCTGAAGTTCCATTTTAATTTAGGCATATACAGAGCATTCCATGATTCATAACGGAATATTTTTGGCATCGAAGGATGAAGTGTTCATACATCACAACTCACAAGAACATTGAGTCAATTAGATTGAAAATCCACAAAATAAGGTTATGGCCACTAAAGAAGCAAATGTTAAGGAATATGAAACTGAGATAAACTGTCCAGATAATATCATTTCAAATAAAAATTGTACTCACTGTGTTCTGAAGATTGACATGTCGTAGATAAGCTCTTTGAAGATTTGCACCTTTCAAATTGGCATTATTCAGCTTTGCACCCTGAAACAAACATGGTTTCAAACTTTCAATGAATTCACAATAAATGCTGCAAGAGATTACCAACCGAACTTTATTGTGAAAATGAAAGAGATGCCATTCTTGCACTTGTTCTTTATTCTGCCACACCCATTAATTGCCTAAATTATGGCCCACCCAGAAATCTCCCTTGTTTGATTTCTCATTTCAAGGGCAAGCCTTATTGAAGATTATTATCATCGTCATAGCAAAACAGCTTTTTATCTTCAGACTTGATTCCAAGAGATGCCCATCTTTCACTTGTTCATTATTATGTTAAATATGCGTTAGTTGACTGAATTGGGTGAAAAAAGCCCATTACTCTCCATGTTTGATTACTCATTATGAGTGTGAGCCTTATAATCGGCGTATGAACATATCCATGAATCATCCAATAAGACTTTTACCTTTAGATTGGCTCCTTCTAGATTAGCTCCTTCCAAATTGGCATTGGTAAGATCAGCAGTCTGATATTAGGTGATTAAACATATTAGTTTATTAGATTAATCTCCAAACCAGAAAGAATAAAAAAAATCAGATCATGCTTTTACATTCACAGTGAGTGAGAGCAGATAACCAAATTAAAGTGATACCCATACGGGGGAAAAAGATCCTACATCCTTATTAATGTTTTCTTATCTTCTATTAGATATAGTGATTTCTTTTAATTTGGTGTGCTATAAGAGGCATATTATCCACATCCTTTGCTTCCCTTTAACAACTATTTTGTTGGACAGGCAAACTGGTTTGTTGGGTCAGTTAGACCACACTCTGCTCAGCCCAATGATCAAGTCAACAAGATCACCAACATTATTACCCAATAAATATCTTCAGCAAACCTGGATAAGAAGAAAACTAGCTCAAACTTGAAATTTTTTTATGCTTATAGTGCCTAACCTGTAAGTGTGCAGAGCGTAGATCTGCTCCACAGAAACTGCAATCTACCAGACAAGCATCTGTAATATCATAACATATAATCAAATTCAGAAGGCCCACCCTCGTATTAACCCCTTAAGCAACAATTATTTCAAAAAAGAGGAACAGAGAAAGGAAGAAGAAGAAGAAGAAGAAGAAGAAAGAAGAGGAGGAGGAGGAGGGGAGTGTTTAGGTGCGCGGAATGTAACCTGTAAGAAAGTGGTCAAAGAATTCAATACAACATCCTAAATCTACTATGGCATTGATTTTAACAAACAGAGAAACTTGGATTCAGGTTATCCATTTATTGTAATCAACATTTTGTAAGGCATCAGTCATCAGTTGCAATGTACCAGTGTTATAATTCAAGGAATTATGAGCCAACTTTACATGCAAAATAGCAACAGCATATAACCCTTGGGAAGGAGCACTGGTTACAGCATAACATAAAAGATTCTAAGAGGATACTTAGAGATTACAAGCATACTAGACAAATGTTACCTTGTAAGTTTGCACTTTGAAGACTAGCACCAGCTAACAAAGCTCCACGAAGATTTGCACCAGTAAATTCACATCTTCCCTAGGCCAAAAAAACCATAATCAAGAAAACAAATCTGCAATGCTACTTATTTTATGAAATGGGATCCAGTTTCAACTCAAGTGTCTTACTCTCGTAAAGTTGCATTATGAAATATCGAACCCTCTGCATCCACATCCTGCAATGGACAAACCTTGTGAACGCATGATCCATTAACTAAATGACAGGAAAAAATGTAACTGCATATAAAAGCTCTATGTCACCTACAAGCAAGTACCAGAACCAACTTCAATTATGGAAGAAAATCATAAAAATAAGCATGGCATGCCCTTGCTTTTTATAAAATAAGCCCTTTTTGGCATCAACCTTCACTGAAACATTTTGAAACTCTTTCTTACTTCTAAGGGTGCTAACCTTGAAAAGGGAAATTAAGAATGTGTTATTGCTTCTCTGAAAACATTGAATAATAGGAATGTTATAATGTAAAAGGGAGTAACAGGAGACAAAATGAGGGTCCCTAGAGAATACAACGCAAAGAGAATGAAAGAAGTTGTTCATGATGCATATTATTCATAGCCCATAATAATGTTAAACCTACCCGAAATTTTGCACACTGAAGATTGGCACGTGAAAAGAACACATTTTTAAGACATGCATAGCTGAAGTCAACAAATGAAAGGTCCTGCATGTCAATAAGCCACACATCAGAGGAATGTCGATATGTTGGAGGAAATGTAATAAATATGAAAAAGCTAGCAGTCTGTGTTATATTTTCTGCCTTCCAAAAGTGGATCTTGCATCAGTTCAAGAGCATAGAAGATATCATAAAGTTACAATTGTCTATTGACACAAGTAGAATTTTCTTCATTACCAGCAGGACAATATAATATATGAATTCTTATTTCAGAATTTTGACATATATGAGGGGTAAATTTGAGATTTTTTAAGCCAAAAGCTTCTAAACGCTTGCAAGTTAAAAAAGTTACCAGTTTAGAAAGATCAAGGCCAGAAAGATTAACCCCTCGGAATCGGACTCTCTCAGACTGTATACACTTGATGATATCTGTCCGTGTCAATTCAGTATCTTCATCACCTTCCTTTCTCTTGTTCAAGACTGAATTGATTCCCTCAATCAAGCCCTAGTAAAAAGATTAATTAATAAACAAAGGATCCACAGGAGTAGTGTCGTTAAAATAGATAACAATTTCATTTCATGCACATAATCAAGAGTACACCCTTAGCTAATTGTCTGCAAAAAAGAAAAGATGAATTCAAAGCAACCAAAAGAAAAAATTGGACTAAATCACATACAAGTAGCTGATAGTATTCTGCCTCTCGCATAAGCTCTGAATATTCAGCATCTGTAAGTGTAGGAACCACGCCATCCCTCAACCAGTTCAGTATATGCCTAAAGTGTTTTCCATCCCTATCAACAAATACATATCCCTGCAGTAATCAAAATTCCAAATATAATTTGTCATTTAACATCTTCGAGTATGAAACCAACCAAAGTAACTGCCTTATGCCATAATTCACTTGATAAGATATGTAAGATTTACGCATATCAAGTAACCAAAAAAGACACATTTTTTAACTTTTAACTGATTCTTTCACATTGCTTAAACATCTACTAAGAAATTCACTTCCCCTAAACATAAGATGATAATAATTTAACAAATATGGAACATAAGGTATATGGTACCCACTCTCTCAGAGTCTTCGCAAACTGTATGGCGACCACTGAACATCGCAGCAAGCATTGAATCAGGTTCACGCTGCGTCAAAGTATCAACAGTGGTGCAAAATTTCTTCCCTCCTGCAAATACAAAGAAAGTACAGAATACTTCCAGTGATCACAAATCAATAGCATTAACTAAGAGCATAATAAAACTAGCAAGTGAACGAGAGCTAAACAGTAAAAAGCAAGTAATAAAATATAATAACTTAGAAATTCTTGAAAATTAATTGAAAAGGTCACCAATATTTCAAACGTAACCCTCTGTTTGACAGCCAATTAACAAATATAAAATAATTAGGGTTTCAGTTGCATAAGAATCAGACTACTTGGTTCATACGTAGAAATAGGATTTGAAAATGAAGATCACTTGTGAGAGATAAAGAGAGGATGAACTGACCGATGTTAAGGCGAACCATAGAGGAGAAATTGAGTTCCTTCATCATTAGATAGCTGTGAGATTGCGACGCAGAGAGAGGGTAATGGCTGGGTGTGTGCTTATACTGGTTGTTTCTCCTTCGAATTCTAAAGAGCTGTACATTTTGCAAGTACTTGTAACCATCGGGAAGAAGATGCGTTGAGTGAGTTCGTAAGATCTCATACGGTGCCGTTCAGATGTCTATATTCTGAAATAACTGAATGAGGCTGTTTATTCCTTTTCTGTTGCCGTTTGGAAATTACTTTTTTTAAAGGGTTGCCGTTTGGAATTTCGCGTTACTTTGTGTCTCTGTCTTTTTGGGTTGTGTCGTGTTCGGAGCATATAGTGTGTATTGTGTGCAAAACCACTAAATCAAATCAAATGAACCGATCCATTTTTTATTCAGTCAGCCTGTTAAAGGGAAACTATGAAATTGACTTTATAAAAAACGAAAAAGGTTTTAAGGTGAGAAATAACAAATGGGTCCTAAATTATAATGAAACCAACACAAAGAATTTATGTTTTTAAAAATTAATGATAAAGTTCTATATTTATAATTTTGTTAGTGTTTTAGTCTGTTAATTTTTAAATTGAAAACTATTTATATGATGTTAAATTTTTTATTCAGATTCGATATCTCTAGACTATAAATATTATCACAATTTCAAAGAGTAAGAGAAGAGTAGCCATAACCTAAAATATTTTTTAGTGGTTCCACATCATAGGGAATAAAAGAAAGATTCATAAAATGTTAAATTTGAATTATCTTTTTAAATAAATACAGAACATGGAACCACGTGATTCAAACCAATTGATTAGAAAGCCAATTCAAGTTCAAACTTTAGAAAAATTTGAACCGGGAGTCATCGAACCGGCCATTTCCTATCCCTAAGCTAACCGTTGATGCAGATTAACACAGCCAAACCGTCCCCCACCACCACTATTGTACGCAACTATCCACAGCTGCATGGCCAACCGAACGTGGCACTCCCACAAACTAACACATTCACCAATTTTTCCCATTAAACGGAAGCTTTTGCCAACTTCTCTCTCCATATCAAGTTTCTACCTTGAAAAAAAGAATAATAATTTTAAGAAGATGAAGCACCTATCCTCCATTGCCAACGACATCATACACAAATGTGCACTGTAAATCCCTTTCTCTTCTTTGTCACTCTCTCTGTTTATATTTATAGACTGTAAGACAATATCTGATGTATTTGGTCGCATATAATTAATTGCTTGGGTCGAATAATATTGTCCAGAAAGTTGAATACTTCAGTAGAGAAACTGGTGGAGGAGTTTGAAGCAGAGTGGAAATGGAATCCTGAAAGTGAAACAAGCGTGTATTCAAAGAAACTGGTCGAATTTTGTACTTCACAGACAATTCATGAAGAATGTAAAGACATAGAAGACAAAATTAGTGATGGTTCATTTACCCGATTCATGTTCGATATGATGCTTGCATGGGAAATTCCTAGCTCTCGGGATGAGGATTCTCTTATGGTAATTAACGTGTATATCTTGATATATGGGTCTTGGCTAATTCAAATTGCTGATTGAATGGTTAATTTGTTGGGGGGACTTAACAGGAGTGCAAGAGTAAGAGGAAAGAAGACAGGAGGTTACATGCAGAAGTTGCTGAAGAAGAAGATATCTCTCTTTTCTATACAGATCTTATGCCACTCCTTGTAATTTTTTTTTCTTTTTTTATGGGTTAACATTGGTGCTTAGTGTTAATTAACTGTGTCAATTAAGAGATTGATTGTGCTGTATTGGTAGGCTAATGATGAGCCCAGTGTTGGAGAAGAAGCATTTGTATGGTTGGCAACATTGATTCCATTGGCTGGAGATGTTGTTAATGGAAGATTTACATTTGAAACTCTCACAGCACCTACAGGCCACCGCCTTTTTTTCTCTGCCTTTGACAAGTTCTTGAAACAAATTGACGAGTAATGTTTCTCAATCTATATGTAGAATATTTTTTAAAGCTAATTATGTTTAGTTGCTTCGACCAGCGTTTAGAATCGGAACTCTGCATCCCTTTATACAATTCCGACACCATTAGGCTTAGTTCCTTTCTATGGTCTTCTTGATCTCACAGATGCATAAAGCATTTACAAAAGCAAGCAAAACCAAAGGGTGTAGAGCTAGCTGATGATGAATTTATATTACATGTTGAGGGCACTGCAAGCTCACAAAGAGTAGTCCGCCATGTCATAGGAACAAGTTGGCCTGGTATTTCTTAATTTTGTTTCTGCGCTTTGCATTTTCTAAAGGCACAATAAGCAAATACTATGGTTCTGATTAGTTAATTGATATTTGGTTGTTCTAATGTCAGGCATTTTATTTTATAGGTAGGCTTACACTGACCAATTATGCTTTATACTTTGAGGCTTCGGGAGCAATAAGCTATGATGATGCACTTAAAATTGACCTTTCAAAAGATATTGAACATAGTGTCAAGCCAACTGCCACTGGTCCATGGGGGGCTCCTCTTTTTGACAAGGCCATAATCTATGAATCTCCTGAATTGTTAGAATAATTGTTCATAATCTTTATTTTAATTATTAATACACTTTAATTAGTTTTTCTGTTATTTTAATTACTTTTTCTGTTATTGCAAATGGCTTCTCATGTCCAATTTTCTAGATCAGAAGGATTTGTGTTGGACTTTCCTGAGATGACTAGTTCGACTAGACGCGATCATTGGCTTGCACTTATCAAGGAAATCATGCTAATGCACCAATTCTTGTCAAAGAATAAGGTGCAATGTCCAATACAATCATGGGAAATGCATTCAAGAACACTATTGGGGATTATAAGGCTCCATGCTGCAAGAGAAATGCTTAGAATATCACCCCCTGCTCCCACAAAATTCTTGATCTTTGCTTTGTTTGACGAGTTACCGAAGGGTGACTACGTACTAGAAGAGCTTGCTGATGGCTTGAAGACAGTTAATATTGGACGTCGATGTAGTGCTAGCTCAGTTCTAAGGTGTTTGAACATTTCTCGGTCAGCCATCTCAAGCAAAGTAGTTAAAGAAAGGGACAAGGAATGCACAAATAATCAAGATAGCATTTATTCATTGGAGAGTGCAATTAATCAAACTAGAGAGGAAGCAAAGGAAGTTGAAATTGCCAAAGCAACTGCTGAGGGGTTGAAAGAGGAGGGGATTCGTGAAAGTGCCACTGTGCTTTTGGTAAGTTGCAGTAACATGTTAATTTATATAGCTTAGAGTAAATATCTTCCCCTGTAATGCCTCTCCTCTCATGTCTTATCACGAGGTGACTTGCCCTGATTGCTTCCAGTTAACCACGCAAGTTAGAGAAAGAATCAGTGTTTTCTATTGAATATATTGTTTTGGAATATACAAGTAGCTTAGTTATGTTTCTGTAAATGATTGACATATGTGCTAAAGTGAAAACACCTCATAGATTGTTCATTTTGTTTTATGTGATAGGAGCTGCTACAGCCACTTAAAAGTATAGTGCCATTCTTTCAAGAAGTCGTTTCATGGAGAAGACCAGCAACCACCGTCACAGGAATAGTTGCGACTTTATTAATTGTCTACAAGTAAGTTGTTCTCACATATAAAATTTCTTTGTTTATCTGCTAAAGGAGTTTCGTTAAGTTTGCAAGAATCGGCATGATAATAATGCAGGGAATGGGTTGGCAAGGCTATAGCTGCTCTTTTGTTATGGACAGTATCAAGGATGCTTCAAGCAAGACTAAGAAGAGTTCACGAAAAATGCAACAAAATAGTAGTATGCACTGCATCGGACCAAACTACAGTGGAAAACATAGTAGCAGCTCAATTTGGATTGCGAACAGTTCATGAGATGATGCAAACCACAAATATAGCAATACTGAAAATCAGGTCCATCATGTGCTCAAAAGCTCATAAGGTACTCCCTTCACCCACTTGTAATATCATCTTCTAAAAGCAACTATTTGTCAAAACAAGTTTTTTCACATAAAAAAAAGGGTAAAGCAGAGCTTTAGATCTACTTGCCTATTTGTTCTTCTTCTTTGTACCTTGCAAGTCATGCTAATGAAATTAAAAGCAAAATCTCTCGATTCTTGGAAGAGTTACTTGCTATGCGAGTCCTTTATTTTATGCTTCTTATGTTAAGTTTTCATTTGATATTTGTTGCGTCAATCAAGCTTCAAATAAGTTGAACTTCTCGTCCTTATTTTGCAGCACACAGATATGGCAATGGTGGCAATGATTGTATTGGCAATCATCTTTGCAGCAATACCCTTGAAGTACATCATAATCGCAGTCGCGCTTCACTGCTTTCTTATAAAATCGAAGCTAGGGAAGCACATGGCAAGTAATCGAGGAAACAGGAGGCTAAGAGAGTGGTGGGATTCAATCCCAATCATCCCTGTTCATATTGAAGATAATGCTGCCCAGTGCCCAAAGTAGAACATTGCTAATACAGGAGTTTCGCATTATTATAAATGCAGCTGCATGTCACTAATCACCTTTGCGTGAGTGTCTATTTTGTTGCTGATTGTTGCTTAGAGTGGTAAAATCGAGGGTTGTAGATTTGCTTCTTCATGTTTCCAAGAATGTATTTTTGCTCGTCTTTAGGATACTGTACAAACTACATCCGCAAAATGCCAGATTGTAAAATAGTGTGTATTTTAATAGAATGTTAGCAGCGAAAGAAAGCGCAAACAAGAAGGCGTAATTTTCAGTGTATTTCCTTTAAAGATACTTCAAAAAAGTTATTTGTGCAGCAAAATATTGCAGCCCTTATAAATGTGCCTCGGTTCATAGCCACACACTCGGTAAATAAGGGTGGTGTATGTTTCTATTGAAGGAAGCAACTGGAATAGTCGAATATCTTGCAATTGCAAATGGCAGCACTGACTATGGTCACTATTAAGTTACTCGAATGGCTTCAAACAAGGTGGTAAAATTTTCAAGGGCGGTATAAATTAAATGTCACGATATAAAAACTCCTCTAAAATAAAGCAAACAAAATCTGTGTTTTCAATGGATCATGCAAATACAGAATAAAACTGTAGACTATCACATCTCATATTTCACATCCATGTATTGAGTGCTATTTGTCTTGGCAATTGAAAGTTCCCCGTTAGGCACAAAATGTCTGAGAACATTTCTACAACTGCTAGACATGAAAGCGTAGAGAAAATACGAGTTGAACTTCCAGAGGTAGTCTCCAAAAATAAGCCCAAAGTCGAGGAATTGAATCGTAAACTAAAACCTTGGATCTAATATATACAAGTATCGGTCAACTATAGATGCAGATTGTCAATTTAAAATATTCCCCATTGCAGTCCTGTAATCACTGATGCTACACTTCCACATTATACTTGCAAGTACTCGATCTTAATTAATTTCCGCTAGCCTTCTCCAAATCAGGAAGATCTGCCAAGTTCTCATAAAGCACAGATTAATTAGATATGCAGCTGATTTGATAGTGCAATATTTGATACATTCTCTAGATCCACGTCAGCAGTTTTTCCCATGTGGATTGAAAAGGCAAATAGTTATGCAGCACAAAAAAATGGACTTTCTTTCTTGAAAATTCATAACCATAAAAACAATTAAGGTATTTGCAATATGAAATTACGGTTTACTGTGTGCTCATGTAAGGTATGCATAAATGCTGCTAATCATGCAATTTAATTTTATGACAGTTTAATCAAAGTGATCAAGTTATAACTCACAGAGCATCCCTTCATCATCACTGCCTTCATCATGTTCCTCGTACTGCAAAAGAAAAGATGTCAATTGAGGAGACAAAATAAGTAAAACCCACTTTCTAGATATTCCAAAAAATCGAAAAAAAGACTAAACTACCTCAGCGTTGTCATCATCAGAGACCAAATCAGCTGCAAAACACCACAAGTAGTCAAATTAGAACAAGTTTAAGCACTCCCTCAAAATCTGAAAGCTGGAATTTCTTACATAGTGGACAATTTTATTGTTTATTTACAAGTAGTATCATACATGATGCACTGGCTACAGCCTATGTAGCATAGAATGCTAAAAATCAGAGCGCAAAATAATATCATCAAAGAGAGCTAAATAGCATTAATAGTGCATCAAGATGTCAATGGTCCAATATCACAAAAGAGGGACACTTTTGAGGGAGGCTTACGACAGCAGCTTGCTCACATGCAGCAGATGCAGTTGAATACAGAAAATGTGTATTACAATGTTGTTAAATCCGAAATACTGTCATCAAGATGCATTAATGGTCTAACGGCTACCACAGGTGAAATTTTTGCCGTTATTTATCCTCAACAATCATGATACTTGAACAATATATCTGAACAGCACCATCAAAAGTCTGTTGTGAAACATTCCAGTATCATTTAATGATCCATAATGAACGAAAAAGCAAAGAACTGTTAAGATGACATAAAACTAACAAGTTTATTTATGAATAACAAAGGAGGTCACAGTATAGCACAATTGCACTCATGTTGAAGGAAAAACAGTGTCTTGCAAGCGATGAGAGCAATCTCAATGTCCAGGTTTTTTTAGCAGTGTTAGTATATATTGCATCTCTTGTTTCTGCACTTTGGAATGACATTCAATGCTTGAATTTTATTCAATTCAATGGCAGAGAGCCAAAGCCCAGTAAAGAATGAAAAGAAACATCAATTAAAAGTTTACTTAATTAATAGACACGAACCTTATGTGCGCCGAAATTTTTTCAAATTTATCTGTTTCTCATTTTTGAAATAGAAAAGAAGCCTAAAATAGTAAAAAACAGCAAAATGTCTTACTATAAAGGAGAGAAACGGTCACATTCCCATAATTAACACAAGGAGATAATTCAAGGTGAGGACACCACAGGGTTTGCAGTGGACAAGCTAGCATTAGGCTTTTCAAATATTAGACCAGTCCAAGTAAGCATTACGAGATGTATTAAACCATCATTGCATCGAACCAAGCCAGGTAAACGTTAAAAATAACTGCAAGACACTTTATAGCAATGTTAACAATGGAGACTAAGTAAGACGCAATAGGCAAAATATATACCTGGCAACAACTGTTTGAAATCCACGTCAGGTAACAAAAGGAAAGAACTCATAAAAATAGTACGAAGAAATTAGAATGCTCTCAGAACTTACAAATAGATTCTTCATCATCCTCATCGCACCATTTATTCCAATCAACCTTAATGTAAGGTGCAGGTTTTTCTTCTGATTTAAGTAGTCTTTTCCACCAACCCTTCTCTTGTTTCTGGATGTAGCATATTATATTCCTTAACCCAACATTAGTTTTACACCCCTAAGAAATGAGAGGCCAAAAAGATCAATCGTTCAAACTCAAGCACAGCATCTAAGAAAATAAAAATTGAAAAATGAAGTTTAAAAAAACAAATTTTAACCTCAGGAACAATGGGTCCATATAGTTGCAAATTGAAATCAAAGGATTCGCCTTGAACCCCGAGGGCAGAGAAACTGAACACTCCCTCACACTCGCATTTAACTGAAATGTCCTTCGCGTCCGGTAAGGAAATCGTTAGGTACACCTTATCTGATCTCTGAGCCCATAGAACTTCTGGATGGCGACTGCAAGTTCAAATCAAAAACTTGTCTTAGTTTCAGCTTAAGCAAAATCAAAAAATTGTTTAAGTATTTGCATGGGGAAAGGAGCGGAAGTACCTCATTTTCCTGTTAGACGGGTGAAACGAAATCCTCTTTTTGAAGATGAGGGATTGGTAGCAGACAAACGAACAAATGGAAGGAAACCAAAGAAACCCTACGAAGGAGAAGAAGAAGTAGAGTGCTTCTTCCGTTAGTCAGACACGACTCGGTTAAGGTTTGATAAAAGAAATGCGTCAATGCTCAAGGTCAAACTTGGTCAAACCTCGAGAACTAAATAGCCTCATAGGATGTGATTGGTGTTCCAATCTTTCAAAAATTTTCACTGTATGGTGAAATTGACCATTAATAAAAAAAAAAAACAGTGTTTCAGGTTCCATAGAGTATAAATGAGTAAAATTTCATTATGAATAAATTTTTATATTTAATATAATTAAGTTAAAACACATATTTTTTTAAAGATAAATATGTAATTTAATTGAATTTTATACAATTATATATAAAGTAATTTTATAATTGAAAATCCACTTATTTTTGTTTTTAAAATATTCTTAAAGTTTATAAAAATAAATAATAGATACTAAATATATTTATATATTGTGCTATATAAATTCTTATACTTTTATTAAAATAAATATATAAAATACAAACAAAACTAATAAAATCATTACATTTGATTCAGTAACAAATGTATGTTTAACTTGAATCTTCTGATTCATAGTAAAAAAAATACAAAAAATGTTAAAATAGAAGTTAAAGATATTAAAATAAAAATAATAAGAAGAAGATAATATTTTTCTGAAAAATATAATTTTTTAATATAGTTTTAGCTAAATTTAATATGATAAATAAATTAAATAAATAAATAAATTGAAAAATTAACTTTATAGTAAAGAGAGACGTAATTTTATTATAAAAAGTTGGATCGCTTAATTTTGTGAAATTTATTTGAAAATTTCATCCATTTTTATAGAATTTAGCTAATTATATAATTCTATAGAATTAAACACCTAGCATTCAAATATATATATTGTCACGACCCAAAACCGTGGGCCGGACTGACACTAGGACCTAGGTAAGCTTAAGGCTCCCGAGGTCCGTAGTAAACCTAAACTATCAAATTTCATTCCTATTAACATTTGACTATCGGAATAGTAAGCACATATTTTGACATTTTCATAAGTCAATCAGAGTTAATAATTCTGACCCAGCCTTAGTACTACATACTATTCGCAGCTCGGGCTCATATCTATATAATAAAAATATTTTCTCATACAAATATGTGATTGTCATAATATGATCAAACTATCCCTATCATATAGTTTCCAAATTATCATAAAACACTCCACGATTTATTTATAATCACATGATAATCATTTTACAAGCTAGTATTTATTTAAACATCCTAACTGCGGAGTTAAATAAAATGTGCGGAGTATTCCAAATATACCTTCTAGACCCTATAACCAATTAACTATTGTATATATTCAATTTTACTAATTAACTACCAATATCATTTCTAATAATTAATTCCACCAAAAATACCAATTTCACTAATTAATTCATCAACCTCCTACTTAATAAAATTATTCTATCAAAATACCAATAATTAATATCCTAAAATCAATTTAAACTCCATAATTTCAATTAAAATTAATCAACTTAACCTATAACTAAATAATCAATCAACTACCATAATTCTATCAATATACCATATAATCAACTAATTAACTATAATAATTCCTCAAATATTAAAAATTCACCTAAAATACTAAAAATTACTAACAACTAACCACAAATATTAAAATCTCATTCAAACAATATAATTCACAAATTAATCAACTAATCAACATAATTAACTACTCAAATAATAAAATTATTCAACCAATTATTCAAAAATTAACCAAATAATTAATCACAATTTAAATCAAATAAATTCTAAAAATAATAAATTTATACCCAATTATTCAGTCAAAACAAAATCACAGATCGCACGACAGAGATGGAGAAACTGCTGAAGCTGTAGCGCGACCAGGTGAGGCTGTTGGAGCTTGCTGGAAGTGGTGGCGCAGAACAGGGGAGGAGGAGGAGCTGGTCGCGCGACTAGAGTTGCTACGAGAAGGAGGGAGGAGCTGCTGCCGCGTGAAGGAGCTGTGGCTGAAGCTCGTGGCCGCGCTGCGCTGCTGCTCGTGGAAGAGAGGAGGAGGTGACTGGCGGACTGCTGCTGTTCTGCTGGAGGAGAAATAGTTGCTGCAGCTGCTGGTTCGCATGTCAGAGGGGAAAAGGAAGGAGCTGGGTCGCACAGAGAGGGAGGCGCAGCAGAGCTGCTGCTGCTGTGGCTGTCCGGTGACGTTGCAGGTGCTGGAAAGGAGGTAGAGGAAGCTGCGATGGTGGCTGGCGGTGCTGCTGCAACAGAGGCAGTGAGAGTGCGACAAGGAGAGGGAGGCAGCGTAGGGAGAGAAAGAAGAAGAAGAAGAAGGAGGAGGAAGAAGGTGGTGGCGCGGCTGTGGTCGGTGGAGGCGCAGGGAGAGGAGGCTAGAGGTGGCTGCTGGCTGAGTGACAGAGGGAAGACAGGGATGGTGGCGTCGATGGAGGGAGGAAGGAGATGAAGATTTAAAGGGAAAAAAAAAGAAAATAAAAAGAAAAGAAAAGAAAATAATAATAAAAAAAATAATAAAATATTATAAAGTTTTATAATTATTAAATAAAAATAAACCGTCCAAGGTAAGTTGTCGGGGAGAAAAAAATAGTGACGCACAGTGTTTTTCAAAAATATCCGATTCGGGTCTAATTTAAATTAATTCGGTCCAATAATAAAAAAATATTGGTTCGATTTTTTTATTCGGTTAACGATTATTCGATAAATTTTCGGTCGAACCAAAATGGTTTTCGGTCCCGATAACATTACGTGGCGTAATATTATTGGCTAATAATTTACAATTTAAATTTAAATGGAAATGTTTCAAAATAAAAATTTCGGGGTATTACATATAATGTCTTTCAGATACAGAGCCAGTAGACTGCGTCCACTCGTCCTGAAGATACCCACGTGTCTGGCACATGATCATAGCGCAATCCAGATAAGAATTCATAGCATGCTTTATTTTCGAAAATAGATAAGCATATTCTAGCAACTATTCAACCAAGACCACAGTAAGAGCCCATTAATTCTTTTTAAGTCAATTCAGTTTAAATCAACTTCCAATTAACCTCCACAATCAATATGTCAAGCAATACACATAACAAGTAAGCTTATCTAATTGCAACATTCTCATTAATCATAGAAGCTCAGAAGCTTCATGTAAATCCCAAACATCCATACTCATACACCTTCACAAGTATTAATAATCCCACATTCATAACATTTATTGCTCAAGTAGTTCAATTGAGATCGCAACAATGCACAAACATCTTAGTGCAATGTTATTCATGATGTCAAGTAAGTAAGTGTACCTGGTGCATAGGATTAAGCTTTCCAAAGCATAATACTGAATTGGTATTACCATGTCATAAGCACACACTCCATTCATTGTAGTACATAGGTCAAGCAAGTCACCATATAATAAGATATTTCAGCTTATAACATATGGAAGAACAATCAATCCCACGTTAGCTAAGTTCATTCCAACATGTATCATGATACTTTCCTTATTTATTTCTCTTTAATGCTTCTATGAGATTTTAGAAAGAAAACCACATAAAAAATACATTAGGTATGCATTTAGAGTGTTTAGGCATCATTAGAAGGTCAAAAACACAATATAACATTGAAAGGGATAGTGGAGAGCACGGGTTGGGCGTACTAGATGGCATGGATGTGCTAAAATGGTCACAAAATATACCTATAGTTAATAGGAAGCACGGGCTAGGCGTGCTACACAGCATGGCCATGCTAGGAAGCCAATTTCAGCAGTACATACCACGAGGTGGGCGTGCCAAAACAAGTTTTATTATTTGATTCATAAAATGAGTTATGATTATCCAAATACAAGAGGATGCATTGAAAATATAACCAATAAATCTAGAACTTTTATGAAGGACAATATTCCAAATCTGGGCATCTTAGATGCCAAAATAAGCAATCAATTTGAATATATAAGCTTGACACCATGAAAAGACCTAGTTCTGGTATTTAGATCATAAGTTGAGCTACAGGCATCCAAATTAGACAAAAGAAGATGTTTTGGAAAGATAAGAAGTAGAGATAAAAATTTTGTGAGGGGCTTAAATACAGATAAAAAACATAAAGGGTCCAAAAATGAGTTCTAACCCGAACCAATAACACACATAGAATCAAAGTTTATCAATTCAATCAACTTACACAGAATTTCCAATTTCTACACTTAAAAACATCAGTTCTCAAAATCAATAAATGAGAAAACAATGATGTTCATGATCAATAGCACCAATAATGAAAATCAAACTAAACATATAATTGTAGAGCACAAACCTCAAAATCACACGATAGCAACAAACTTCACAATTATGCCTTCCATTTGCCCTTGTCAACCTTAGAAGGTTCACCCTTCTTTATAGACAAAAAAATTGAAAATAAAAAAACACCACAAACAACCGTTAGAGATTCATAATCTGCTAACAACACTAAGTTTAAAAATATGATCAGATTAGAAATAACATATGGATTGCAGAAATGGATCTTCCCTTGATTATGGAATGCCTTTAATGATCACAAACTAATTGCACCTTTATCTTCTAGCTTAAATCACCACTCTAATGCCACTTATTCTCTCAAATTTTTATTTGATTACAGATTCTAATGGTGGAAGATTGTAAGAATGGAAGATGAACTTCTTTCTCTTCCTCTCTCTCCTTTCTCTTCACGCTTGTGTGTGGGTGTGTTGGTGAAGGTGGCGACACTCTCATTTAAACTGAGGGTCTTGACCAATCTTTTTAGGTTTAGGGTATTAGTTTATTTTATTTTTTTTCTTTTAAGCCCATAATCTAATAAGCCCAATCATAAAACCAAAAACCCATTTATTAAAATACTCACAAATAGATATTAATTACATATATATAAAACTTTATTTTAAATAATCCCTTTTCATAATAATACTTAACAATAATCAATAACTCATATCTTGAAAATCAAATCCCAATCCCAATATCTAGGTGCAATTGGAACTGAATCACATTAAATTCCATAACTAGGTTTTTCGAGGTAAAGATTCACAGTTTGTAATCCAGAAATCATTTTATGCATGAACAATCAAGCAAATAACATGCATTTATGAATCACTACATAGACTCAATAGTAATGGAATAACCTATCCAAAGTTCCAAAAATTAGGGCGTTACACAACCTTTCGAGTTTTCAACCTAGTGGGCTTTTGATTATGCATAAGTCACTTGCCCTTGTAAGCTTTCAACTTACCATGCTTTGTTTTGATTTTTGCTTTTTTCGTTAATTGGCATAGAAAATCTAGAATTTTCATAAAAAGAGGGGCAAAAATGTATTCTTATTATTGTTGTGACCGCACCCACAAGTTGGACTACCTATGAATCCTGTATTCTAGAAACATATTTTTGAGAATCAAGTCTTCGTAGTTCGGCTTAATGGTGATGTAGGGGAGCAATATTTCTTATGTTAATGCCTAAATGCATTCACACAATTTATGTTTTGAGTTGATCCAAGTTGCATGAATTGATGAACTCGTTGCCATCTATGTCAGACAAGATGACTCTGCCTCTGAATAGTATTTTCTTCAATATGTAGGCGCCTGCTCAGTTTGGCCAGAATTTACCCTAAGGAACCTGTACAGGAGCTCTGATTTCCTTAAGTATAAGACCACTCTCTTTGAGTTTCCAATCCAAGATTCTCTTATTGAAGTGTTTGGGAATTCTCTATTGGTAGCTTTGAATATGATTAAGAGCTTCTAGCCTTTTCTCATTGGTAGCATTCAACTGATTATGATAATTTTGGGCCCACTCTATTTTGGGCACCTGATTTCTCTAATGACCCTAATTGATTTGATCTGAACTTCAATTGGGAGGACTGCTTCCAATCCATACACAAGTGAGTAAGGTGATGCCCTGCTTAGCATTCTGATCAAGGTTTTCTATCCCCATAAAGCAAAAGGCAGATGTCCAAGCGAAATTTTATGATTGTTAATCGTTCTCTAGAGGATGTTCTTGATGGACTTGTTCACTACTTTGGGGCTTGTATGCTGAAGAGCAACGATACGGAATTTTGTACTTAGTTATCAAGATGGAGACGTCTTTCTAGAAGTGAGACCCATTATTCGATATGATCTCAAAAGGAACTTCGTATCTACATATGATGCTCATCTGGATGAACTCAACTACTTTCTTGGAGTTTAGAACATGATAGGAGGCAGCTTCTACCCACTTAGCATGA